>JASTWF010000588.1:0-225222 GCA_030390025.1 Squalus acanthias
GGAGCGCTGCACTGTTGGGGGGCAGTGATGAGGGTGCGCTGCACTGTCGGGGGGGGCAGTACTGAGGGAGCGCTGCACTGTTGGAGGGTCAGTACAGAGGGAGTGCTGCACTGTTGGAGGGGAAGTACTGAGGGAGCGCTGCACTGTCGGAGAGGCACTACTGAGGGAGCGCTGCACTGTCGGAGGGGCAGTACTGAGGGAGCGCCGCACTGCGGAGGAGCAGTACTGAGAGAGCTCTGCAAAGTCCGAGGGGCAGTACTGAGGGAGCGCCCCATTGTCGGAACGGTCAATACTGAGGGTGCCCTGCACTGTCGGAGCGTCAGTACTGAGTGAGCGCTGCACTGTCAGAAAGGCAGTACTGAGGAAACGCTGCACTGTCGGAGAGGCAGTACTGAGGGAGCACTGCACTGTCGGAGAGGCACTACTGAGGGAGCGCTGCACTGTCGGAGGGGCAGTACTGAGGGAGCGCCGCACTGTCGGAGGGGCAGTACTGAGGGAGCGCTGCACTGTCGGAGGGGCAGTCCTGACGGAGCGCCGCACTGTCGGAGGGGCAGTACTGAGGGAGCGCTGCACAGTCGGAGGGGCAGTACTAAGGCAGCGCTGCACTGTCGGAAGGGAAGTACTGAGGGAGCCCGGCACTGTCGGATGGGCAGTACTGAGGGAGCTGTGCACTGTCGGGGGGCAGTACTGAGGGAGCGCTGCACTTTCGCAGAAGCAGTCCTGAGGGAGCGCCGCACTATCGGAGGGGCAGTACTGAGGGAGCGCTGCACTGTCGGAGGGGCAGTACTGAGGGAGTGCTGCACTGTCGGAGGGGCAGTACTGAGGGATTGCTGCACTGTCGGAGGGTCTTTACTGAGGGAGCGCCGCACTGTCGAAGGGGCAGTACTGAGGGAGCGCTGCACTGTTGGAGGGTCAGTACAGAGGGAGTGCTGCACTGTTGGAGGGGAAGTACTGAGGGAACGCTGCACTGTCGGAGCTGCAGTACTGAGGGAGTGCTGCACTGTCGGGAGAACAGTAATGTGGGAGCGCTGCACTGTCAGACTGGCAGCACTGAGGGAGCGCCACACTGTCGGAGGGGAAGTACTGAGGGAGCGCTGCACTGTCGAAGGGGGCCAGTACTGAGGGAGCGCCGCACTGTCGGAGGGGCAGTAATGAGGGAGCGCTGCACTGTCGGAGGGGCAGTAATGAGGGAGCGCCGCACTGTAGGAGGGGCAGTGATGAGGGAGCGCTGCCCTGTCGGAGGGGCAGTACTGAGGGAGCGTCGCACTGTCGGAGGGGCAGTACTGAGGGATTGTGGCACTGTCAGAGGGTCAGTACTGAAGGGAGCGTTGCACTGCGGAGGAGCAGTACTGAGAGAGCTCTGCAAAGTCCGAGGGGCAGTACTGAGGGAGCGCTCCACTGTCGGAGGGGCAGTACTGAGGGAGCGCCCCATTGTCGGAGGGGCAGTACAGAGGCAGCATTGCACTGTCGGAGGAGCATTACTGAGGGTGCGCTGCACTGTCCGAGGGGTAGTACTGAGCGAGCGCTGCACTGTCAGAGTGTCAGTAATGAGGGAGCGCTGCACTGTCGGACGGGCAGTACTGAGGGAGTGCTGCACTGTCGGAGGGGCAATACTGAGGGAGTGCTGCACTGTCAGACGCGCAGTACTGAGGGAGCGCTGCACAGTCGGAGTGTCCGTAATGAGGGAGCGCTGCACTGTCGGAGGAGCAGTACTGAGGGAGAGCTGCACTGTCGGAGGGGCAGTACTGAGGGAATGCTGCACAGACGGAGCGGCAGTACTGAGGGAGTGCTCCACTATCGGAGGGGGCAGTACCGAGGGAGTGCCGCACTGTCGGAGGGACAGTAACGAGGGAGCGCTACGCTGTCAGACGGGCAGTACTGAGGGAACGCTTCACTGTCGGAGGGTCAGTACTGAGAGAGCGCCGCATTGTCGGAGGGACAGTACTGAATGTGCGCTGCACTGTCGGAGGGGCATTACTGAGGGAGCGCAGCACTGTCGGAGTGTCAGTAATGAGGGAGCGCTGCACTGTTGGGGGCAGTACTGAGGGTGCGCCGCACTGTCGGAGGGGCAGTACAGAGTGAGTGCTGCACTGTTGGAGGGGAAGTACTGAGGGAGCGCTGCACTGTCGGAGCGGCAGTACTGAGGGAGTGCTGCACTGTCGGAGGAACAGTAATGAGGGAGCGCTGCACTGTCAGACGGGCAGCACTGAGGGAGCGCCACACTGTCGGAGGGGCAGTACTGAGGGAGTGCTGCACTGTCGGAACGGTCAATACTGAGGGTGCCCTGCACTGTCGGAGCGTCAGTACTGAGTGAGCGCTGCACTGTCAGAAAGGCAGTACTGAGGAAACGCTGCACTGTCGGAGAGGCAGTACTGAGGGAGCACTGCACTGTCGGAGAGGCACTACTGAGGGAGCGCTGCACTGTCGGAGGGGCAGTACTGAGGGAGCGCCGCACTGTCGGAGGGGCAGTACTGAGGGAGCGCTGCACTGTCGGAGGGGCAGTCCTGACGGAGCGCCGCACTGTCGGAGGGGCAGTACTGAGGGAGCGCTGCACAGTCGGAGGGGCAGTACTAAGGCAGCGCTGCACTGTCGGAAGGGAAGTACTGAGGGAGCCCGGCACTGTCGGATGGGCAGTACTGAGGGAGCTGTGCACTGTCGGGGGGCAGTACTGAGGGAGCGCTGCACTTTCGCAGAAGCAGTCCTGAGGGAGCGCCGCACTATCGGAGGGGCAGTACTGAGGGAGCGCTGCACTGTCGGAGGGGCAGTACTGAGGGAGTGCTGCACTGTCGGAGGGGCAGTACTGAGGGATTGCTGCACTGTCGGAGGGTCTTTACTGAGGGAGCGCCGCACTGTCGAAGGGGCAGTACTGAGGGTGCGCTGCACTGTCGGAGGGGCAGTACTGAGGGAGCGCTGCAATGTCAGGGGGCAGTAATGAGGGAGCGCTGCACTGTCGGAGGGGCAGTCCTGAGGTAGCGCTACACCGTCGGAGGGGCAGTACTGAGGGTGCCCTGCACTGTCGGAGGGTCAGTACTGAGGTTGCGCTGCAATGTCGGAGGGGCAGTACTGAGGGAGCGCTGCACTGTCGGAGGGGCAGTACTGAGGGAGCGCTGCAATGACGGAGGGGCAGTGCTGAGGGAGCGCTGCAATGTCAGGGGCCAGTACTGAGGGTGCGCTGCACTGTCGGAAGGGCAGTACTGAGGAGGTGTTGCACTGCCGGAGTGGCAGTACTGTGGGAGTGCTGCACAGTCGGTGGGCAGTAATCATAGTAAAATAGAAGATAGGAGCTGGAGTAGGCCATTCGGCCCCTCTAGCCTGCTCCGCCATTCGATGAGATCATGGCTGATCATCCAAATTCAGTACCCTGTCCCTTCTTTCTCCCCATATCCCTTGATCCCCTTAGACTTAAGAAATATATCAATCTCCTTCTTGAATATATTTAATGAATTGGCCTCCACTGCCTTCTGTGGTAGAGAATTCCACAGGTTCACCACTCTCTGGGTGAAGAAATTCCTCCTCATCTCAGTCCTAAATGGCTTACCCCTTATCCTTAGACTGTGACCTCTGATTCGGGACTCCCCCGCCATCAGGAACATCCTTCCTGCATCTAGTTTGTCCTGTCCTGTCAGAATTTTATAAGTTTCAATGAGATCCCCTCTCATTCTTCGAAACTCTCGCGAATATAAGCCTAATCGACCCAATCTCTCTTCATACGTCATTCCTGCCATCCCAGGTATCAGCCTGGTGAATCTTCGCTGCACTCCCTCCATGGCAAGAGCATCCTTCCTCAGATAAAGCGACCAAAACTGCACACAATACTCAAGGTGTGGTCTCACCAAGGCCCTGCACAACTGCAACAAGACATCCTTGCTCCTGTACTCGAACCCTTTCGCTACGAAGGCCAACATACCATTTGCCTTCTTAACCGCCTGCTGCACCTGCATGCTTACCTTCAGCGACTGGTGCACAAGGACACCCAGGTCTCGTTGCACTTCCCCTTCTCCCAATCTATTGCCATTCAGATAAATATCTGCCTTCCCGTTTTTGAAACCAAAGTGGATAACCTCGCATTTATCCACATTATACTGCATCTGCCATGATTCTGCCCAATCACACAACCTGTCCAAATCATACTGGAGTTTCTCTGCATCCTCCTCACAGCAGACACGCCCATCCAGCTTTGTGTTGTCTGCAAACTTGGAGATATTACATCTAGTTCCCTCGTCTAGATCATTAATATATATTGTGAATAGCTGGGGTCCGAGCACCGATCCCTGCGGTACCCCACTAGTCACTGCCTGCCACTCGAAAAAAGACCCGTTTATTCCAACTCTTTGCTTCCTGTCTGCCAACCAGTTCTCTATCCAAGACAGTAAATTGCCCCCAATCCCATGTGCCTTAACTTTACACGCTAATCTCTTATGCGGGACCTTATCGAAAGCCTTCTGAAAGTCTAAATACACCACATCCACTGGTTCTCCCTTATCTATTTTACCAGTTACATCTTCAAAAGTTTCCAGTAGATTGTTCAAGCATGATTTATCTTTTGTAAATCCATGTTGACTTTGTCCAATCCTGTCACTGTTTTCCAAGTGCTCTGCTATTACATCTTTTAGAATGGACTCCAGCATTTTCCCCACTACCGATGTCAGGCTTACCGGTCTGTAATTCCCCGCTTTCTCTCTACCACCTTTTTTGAACAGTGGGGTAACATTAGCTACCCTCCAATCCATGGGAACTGTTCCAGAGTCGATAGAATTTTGGAAGATGATCAGCAATGAATCTACTATTTCTAGGGCCACTTCCTTAATTACCTTAGGATGTAGATTATCAAGCCCTGGGGATTTATCGGCCTTCAATCCCGTCAATTTCGCTAACACCATTTCCTTACAAGTACTGATTTCTTTCAGTTCCTCCCTCTCCTTAGACCCTATGTTCCCCGACATCTCTGGGAGGTTATTTGTGTCCTCCTTTGTGAAGACAGAACCAAAGTATGTATTTAATTGTACTGAGGAAGAGCTGCACTGTCAGAGGGTCAGTACTGAGGGAGTGCTGCACTGTCGGAGGAACAGTACTGAGGGAGTGCTGCACTGTCAGAGAGGCAGTACTGAGGGAGTGCTGCACTGTCAAAGGGGCAGTACTGAGGGAGTGCTGCACTGTCGGAGGGTCAGTACTGAGGGTGCGCTGCACTGTCGGAGAGGCAGTACTGAGAGAGTGCTGCACTGTCGGAGGGGCAGTACTGAGGGAGCACTGCACTGTCACGGGGGCAGTACAGAGGGAGCGCTTCAATGTCGGAGGGGCAGTGCTAAGGGACTTCTGCACTGTCGGAGGGACAGTACTGATGGAGAGCTGCACTGTCGGAGGGGCATTACTGAGGGACTTCTGCACTGTCGGAGGGACAGTACTGATGGAGCGCTGCACTGTCGGAGTGTCAGTACTGAGGGAGCGCTGCACTGTCGGAGGGGCAGTACTGAGGGAGCGCTGCACTGTCGGAGGGACAGTACTGAGGGAGCGCTGCACTGTCGGAGGGACAGTACTGATGGAGCGCTGCACTGTTGGAGAGGCATTACTGAGGGACTTCTGCACTGTCGGTGGGGCAGTCCTGAGGGAGCGCTGCACTGTCGGAGTGTCAGTAATGAGGGAGCGCTGCACCGTTGGAGGGTCAGTACTGAGGGAGCGCCGCACTGTCGGAGGGGCAGTTCTGAGGGAGCGCTGCACTGTCGGAGGGGCAGTACTGAGGGAGTGCTGCACTGTCGGAGGAGCAGTACTGAGGGAGCGCTGCACTGTCGGAGGGGCAGTACTGAGGGAGCGCTGCACTGTTGGAGGGGCAGTACTGAGGGAGCGCTGCACTGTCAGAGGGGCAGTACTGAGGGAGCGCCGCACTGTCGGAGGGTCAGTACTGAGGGAGTGCTGCACTGTCGGAGGGGCAGTACTGAGGGAGTGCTGCACTGTCGGAGGGTCAATACTGAGGGAGAGCTGCACTGCCGGAGTGGGAATACTGAGGGAGCGCTGCACTGTCGGAGGGGCAGTACTGAGGGAGCGCTGCACTGTCGGAGGGTCAGTACTGAGGGAGCGCTGCACTGTTGGAGGTGCTGCCTTTTGGATGAGACGTTAAACCCGAGGCCTCCATCTCCCCTCTCAGGTGGAGGTAAACGATCCCGCAGTACAATTTCAAAGATATTGTCGAAATAGCTGGCCCTGGGATCTTTTGCCTCCACCTGAGAGAGCAGACGGGGGTCTCGGGTTTAACACCTCATTCGAAAGACACTGCAGCGCTTCCTCAGTCCTGCACTGGGAGCATCAGATTGGAATACGTGCTCAAGTCTCTGGAGTGGGTCTTGAACACACGACCTTCTGAGTCAGAGGCAAGAGAGCTACCCATTGATTGATTCCAGTCAAGGTGGACAGTTATAAGGGACAGGATTTAGAGAGAGACCAGGGGAGGGGGACAGTTATGAGGGACGGGATTTAGAGAGAGACCAGGGGAGGGGGACAGTTATGAGGGACGGGATTTAGAGAGACCAGGGGAGGGGGACAGTTATGAGGGACGGGATTTAGAGAGACCAGGGGAGGGGGACAGTTATGAGGGACGGGATTTAGAGAGAGACCAGGGGAGGGGCACAGTTATCAGGGACGGGATTTAGAGAGACCAGGGGAGGGGACAGTTATAAGGGACGGGATTTAGAGAGAGACCAGGGGAGGGGGACAGTTATAAGGGACGGGATTTAGAGAGAGACCAGGGGAGGGGGACAGTTATAAGGGACGGGATTTAGAGAGACCAGGGGAGGGGGACAGTTATAAGGGATGGGATTTAGAGAGAGACATAAGAACATAAGAAATAGGAGCAGGAGTAGGCCAATCGGCCCCTCGTGCCTGCTCCGCCATTCAATAAGATCATGGCTGATCTGATCCTAACCGCCAATCTACTATCACAGAACCATCTCCTGAATCTAACAGAATTGCACACACGAAATAGGAGCAGGATCAGGCTACACAGTCCCTGGGCCCGCTCCACTACCCACAGGGCCATGACCGATCCGAATCTAGACTCATGTCCAAATTCCTGCCCGCTCCCCGTAACCCTTAATTCCCTTTACTTCTAGGAAACTGTCGATTTCTGTTTTAAATTTATGTAATGATGTAGCTTCTACAGCTTTTTGTGGCAGCATATTCCATGGACCTACCACCCTCTGAGTGAAGTAGTTCCTCCTCATCTCAGTTTTGAAAGAGCAGCCCCTTATTCTAAGACTACGTCCCCAAGTTCTAGTCTCACCCGTCATCAGGAACATCCTCCCCGCATCCACCCGATCCAACCCCTTCACAATCTTATATGTTTCAATAAGATCGCCTCTCATTCTTCTGAACTCCAATGAGTAGAGTCCCAATCTACCCAACCTCTCCTCATATGTCCATCCCCTCATCCGCGGGATTAACCGAGTGAACCTTTTTTGCACTGCCTCGAGAGCAAGGATGTCTTTCCTTAAGTAAGGACACCAAAACTGTATGCAGTATTCCAGGTGCGGTCTCACCAATACCTTGTACAACTGAAGCAGGGGAGGGGGACAATTATAAGGGACGGGATTTAGAGGGAATCGTAGAATGATACAACACAGAAGGAGGCCATTCGGCCCATCATGCCTGTGCTGGCTATTAGAAAGAGCACTCGTGCTCAGTCCCACACCCCTACTTTTTGTCCGTAACCCTTTAAGTTCTACATCCTCAAGTACCTGTCCAACTCTGTTTTAAAATTATTGATGGAATCAGCTTCCAGCATCTTTTCAGGTGGAGCTTTCCCGATCCTGACCACTCTCTGAGTGAAAACATTCCTCCTCATCTCTCCCTCTAGATCTTTTGCCCATGATTTTGAATCTAAGACCTCTTCTTGACTCACTCGCCAGAGCGAACAGCCTTTCTCTCTATGACTCTATCCAAAACCTCTCATCGTCTTGAAAACCTCTATTAGGTCACCTCTTAACCTTCTCTATTTCAAGCAGAACAGTCCTAACTTTTCCAATCTCTCCTCCTAACTGAAGCCCCCTCATCCCTGGTAACATCCTGGTAAACCTCGTCCGTAACCCTTTCTGAGGCCTTGATATCTTTCCTAAAGTGTGGGGCCCAGAACTGTCCACAATACTCCAGCTGAGGTCAAACCAGTTATTTATAAAGTTCGAGCATGATCTCTTTGCTTTTATATTATATGCCTCTATTTCTTCTTCTTCGGCAGTCCCTCGGAACCGAGGATGACTCGCTTCCACATTAAAAATGAGTTCTCAGGTGACTGATGAATCCAATGCGGGACCTACAGTCTCTGTCACAGGTGGGGCAGACGGTGGTTGAAGGGGCGGGTGGGTGGGGTGCTTGGGTTGACGTGCGCTCCTTCCGCTGTTTGCGCTTGGCTTCCGCTTGCTCCCGGCGAAGAGACTCGAGGTGTTCGGCGCCTTCCCGGATGCTTCTCCTCCACTTTGTGCGGTCTTGTCCCAGAGATTCCCAGGTGTCGGTGGGGATGTTGCACTTTTTCAAGGAGGGTTTCCTTGAAGTGTTTCCTCTGTCCACCTGGGGCTCTCTTGCCGTGCCGGAGCTCCGGGTAGAGCGCTTGTTTTGGGAGTCTCGTATCGGGCATGCGGATGATGTGACCCGCCCGTCAGAGCTGATCGAGCGTGGTCAAAGCTTCGAAGCTGGGGATGTTGGCCTGAGCGAGAACACTGACGTTGGTGCGCCTATCCTGCCAATGGATTTGCAGGATCTTGCGGAGGCAGCGTTGGTGGTACCTCTCCACTGCTTTGAGTTGCCTGCTGTACATGGTCCATGTCTCTGAGGCATACAGGAGGGCGGGTATCACTACTGCTCTGTAGACCATGAGCTTGGTGCCGAGTTTGAGTTCCTGGTCTTCAAACACTCTCTTCCTCAGGCGACCGAAGGCTGCACTGGCACACTGAAGGCGGTGTTGGACTTCGTCATCGACGTCTGCCCTTGTTGACAGTCGGCTCCCGAGGTATGGAAAGTAAACCCAAGTAACCCACCTGCTTTTTTGACCACCTTATCGACTTGCCCTGCCGCCTTTAAGGAGTTGTGTCTATGAGGCACCAAGGTCTCTCTTCTCATCTGTTGTCGGGCAATGTAGAACTACTTTGAGAGGATGGAGAAGAAGCAGGCAGCTCTGGACTTGAACAACGAGGGGGCCAAGAAGGAGCGGAGCAAGCTGATCACACCACAGGTGGCCAAACTGGAGCACACGAACCGGCCAGGTAAACCCCCCCCCCCCCACCCCCAATCAAAGTGTCCGCACCGTGCAGTCTCGTGGGGTACCGCAGGGATCGGTGCTTGGGCCCCAGCTATTCACAATATATATCAATGATTTGGAGGAGGGAACCAAATGTCACAAGAACATAAGAAATAGGAGCAGGAATAGGCCACTTGGCCCCTCGAGCCTGCTCCGCCATTCAATAAGATCAGGGCTGATCTTGGGCTCAAAGCCACTTCCCAGCCCACTCCCCATAACCCTTCACTCCCTTATCTTGCAAAAATGTATCTATCTCCACCTTAAATGTATTTCATGACCCAGCCTCCACAGCTCTCTGGGGCAGAGAATTCCACAGATTTACGACCCTCTGAGAGAAGAAATTCCTCCTCATTTCAGTTCTACAAGGGCGACCCTTTATTCTAAAACTGTGCCCCTGAGTTCTAGATTTCCCCACAAGGGGGAACATCCTCTCTGCATCTACCCTGTCGAGCCCCCTCAGTATCTGATTTGTTTCAATAAGATCACCTCTCATTCTTCTAAATTCCAATGAGTACAGGCCCAGCCTGCTCAACCTTTCCTCATAAGTCAACCCCCTCATCTCTGGAATTAACCGAGTGAATCGTCTCTGAACGGCCTCCAAGTTTTCTGACGACACAAAATTAGGTGGGATTGTGAATTGTGAGGAGGATGCAAAGAGGCTTCAAGGCGATTTAGACAAGTTGAGCGAGTGGGCAAATACATGGCCGATGCAGTATAACCTGGATAAATGTGAAGTTATCCACTTCGGTAGGAAAAACAGAAAGGCAGAGTATTATTTAAATGGTGATAGATTGGGAAATGTTGATGTACAGAGGGACCTGGGTGTCCTTGTACAAAAGTCACTGAAAGCAAACATGCAGGTGCAGCAAGCAGTTACGAAGGCAAATGATATATTGGCCTTCATTGCAAGAGGATTTGAGTACAGGAGCAAGGATGTCTTACTACAGTTATGATGCGGAGATGCCGGTGTTGGACTGGGGTGGACAAAATTGAGAGGTCGCACAACACCAGGTTATAGTCCAAGGGGTAAAAATTCAGTTGGTTGCGCCTCCCGTTAGCGCCTTAAGAGGCGCTAATGGGGCGCAAAGCCGCTAACGCCTGGGCGCAGCGATGTTTGCGCCGCTCGGGAACTTAACTAGAGATTGTGCGGCGGCGCTAAACTTTACCGCTGCGACCACCTGCGCGCGCAGATTGTGACGTCATTCCATGGTGCAACGCCCTTGTGGCGCCCCGGAGTGGAAATTGAGTGGCGCCCCCTGCCTTACCGCCTGGCGCATCCAACGACCAGAAGACTGGAACGCTATCAATCGCTGTGGGGCTGGGGGGGCGCTATTTAAAGGGGGCCTCTTCCTGTCTTTTATTGTTGGTGGCATTTTTGAACTACGCATTCTGAGAGATAGAGGGAGAGACTTCTGGAGAGATTCAACGTTGTGTGAAGGAGTTTTGGGTACTGAGCAGCACTTTGCAGGTTCATTTTGATTTGCCATTCCTTGTATCGATTTAGCAGAGACTGTGGGAGCTGCACTCTGAGCTCTTTGCCTGGTACTCTCCATTGTTCTTTCCAGCACATTTGATGTGCAAGTCTCTCCAGGCCGAGATTCAAGGCTGCAATGAACAGGATGTGGATGGAAAGCAAGATTAACCATCCCCTTTAAGAACTGGCCCATGCCATTGTGTGTGTGTTCCATTGCTGACTGACATTACATGAGCTTCGCCAGCGCTCTGAGTTAGCGCCTCACTCCTTGGCCTTTGCGCCTTAAGACAGGTGTGCAGCGCCTGATTTAGCGCTCCACTCACCTCCCGGGGCGGTAAAAGTGAAGTTTCCAGTCAGTGCCGATAATTAGCGCCAGGAGCTAATATTTGCGTCCAGACGATATGTGCACCCCAAATGGGGCGCGACCTAATTTTTCCCCCCAACAGTTTTATTTGAAATCACAAGCTTTCGGAGCTTACTTCTCCTTCGTCGGGTGAAGTAAAAAGATACAGAATCGTCAAAGCATATATAGGTAGAGAACAATGCATGTGTACCTTACAATTGCAGACAACTAAATTAAATCATCCTGACTGTTTATCTGCCGAGGTGCTAAAGTTAATCAGGTCAGCCAGGAAGGTACCACATCAAAGACATAGCGAGATACAACTGAGACAATGAGGTGGAGTCGCAGGGGGTCTAACGTGTCAAAAGCTGCCGTCTGTATGTAAAACGATAAGCTTTAAAATTTTAAATGGAGTACTGTGTGCAGTTTTGGTCTCTTTACCTAAGAATGGATATACAGGAAACTCTCGTTTAAACGGCACCTAATTATCCGGAATTCTCTATTAACCGGCAAAATTCAGGAGTAGGTTCAGGTAAGTTTTACTGTATATTAGTGGCCGTGTAACCGGGGCTCCTACACCTGTGGCCATGTAACAGGGACTCCTGCACAAGTGGCCGTGTAACCGGGGCTCTCGTACCTTGGTACGTATACATCTCCATTATCCGGAATTTTTAATAAACCGGCACCATCCCGGTCCCGTAGGTGCTGAAAGGATTCGCAAAATTTCATGTGTTCCCCCCCCCGAAGATGTTTGTTGTTGGACTTATTAATAAAGAAACCCTGGTCAGACTGAGTTTTAAAATCCAGGGCATAAAATGGCCGCGGTCGGACCTCGTGACCGAGAGGCGGGCAGTTTCATTTCAGATGCTGGGAAGCCATCATTTTGTGTATTCCGATGTCTGCAACAGGACAGGACCTTTCCTTATGCACTACAATCAGGTCTATGCATAAGGCTTTCAAGGTGTTTGCTCAAGTAATCGGCAGGGACAGTGAGACGGCGCTGGGCCCATCAACGGAACTGTTCTGGACAGTCATCCAACCTGTCGAACAATAGGGTGGCAGTTGAAGAACTGGTATCACACCATTACCGGCCATCTAACATGATGGGCCGAGACCAGTACCTTTTGTTAAAATTCATCATGCCCAGATCAGACAACAGAAATGTGCTGATCGGTGGGAAGATTAGAGCGACCGGAGTGGGTATAACTGGGAAGACCCAGCCATTCTCTCGCTCTCTCTGCCTGGACCCTCGGTTCGCTCTGTCTGCCAGCAGCTAACAAAGAAGACTACCAGAAACTTCGGAGCCACGTGTCGACGGCAGAAACAGAGCACAGGGCCGGGTTTTTCCATCCATTTCACCGGTGAGCATTATCTTTCTTCTGGCTGTCGCAAGACTATTTTAGTTAGGCACAAGGGTGGGGATTAATGGGGATATTGCTAAAACTGTAATTTTAGGATTTGCCCTCGATGTGTCCGTTCTCTTCCCATGCTAAGTGTAAAACCGTCTTCATATGATACTGTTTCTCTATAGTTTTACTTCTGTAAATAAACATTGGTTTTCCTCGCACCAATCCATGAGGCTGTTCGTTTGTCCTTATCGCCGCTCGGTAAGTCCTGGGCTCAGAACTAATAATAAGGGGTAGCGATTCGCAACCGCACTGCGTGCAGGGACAGTCCAGGAAAACATTACTGGCTGACCTACAAATAAGCCCGAGACAAAAACCCCTTACAGAAATGCCGAGCCAGCCAGGAGCCCAGGCGAAAGCGTGTGATAAGGCAGACCGTGTTGCGGAGGAGGAATCCGCAATGGAGCGTAGGTTATCGATCTATGTGTGCGGAAAAGTAAATATCGCAAAAAAATGGGTGTGCGATATGTTAAAAGCCGAGCGCCCCCGAGATGCAGCTGCCCAGTGGACAGCAAGTAAAGAGTACAGGAGAGGTATTGAAAAGGCGGTCTGGCTCATGTGTTTGAAAAAGCAGGTTTTAGTGTTAGACCGTGCTGTTGCAACACGAGAAGCCAAGATCAAACAGTTGACCCGAGAGCTGCAGGAAAAGACTGCAGCGGAGGAGAAAGTAATCGCGGCCCTCCAGGCAGTAAGCCAAGAGAGGGCGCAGACGGCGCGGGATCATCAGGCTGAGTTAGAGCGTATGAGGGCCCGGGCCGTTGAAGCTCAAAGGGAACACCAGGCAAAGTCAGAGCGCCTGGAAGACCGGATCGCTGAGCTCAAAGGTAGCGCTAGGCACAGGATGGAACACCTGGAATACCAGGTCAGAGAGGTGTGAGGTAGTGAGGTTAGATTAATGGACAGGATTTCCAGCCTCACGCAAGAATTGAAAGAGCAGGAGGAGAAAGTAGGCGAAGTAAAAGCAGCATATAAGCTGGCTTGTGCCCAGGGGTTTGAAGACGCCGATCACGGCCCCTGCAGGCAAGAAATAGAAAGCTTGGGTATGGCCTTAGTAAGGGCGAAGGGCATGGTATGCCTCATTAGCCCGAAGACAGGCCAGTTGGATTTTACCAGCAACCCAAGCAGGGAAGTCCCACAGGCAGCTCCCAGAAAGGCACTGGTTAGGGAATCAGAGGTTTCACGACCGCCACCAATAGCCCCGAGTTTTCAGGAGGCCTGGCAGCAGGGGTGGGTGGAGGATGGAGCATTAGGGGAGACCCAGCAGGCCCTAGGGGATAGACCGGGTCCGGGACCAGTGTACCCCCTCAAACAACAGAGGTACGGCCCGCCAGCCGATGGCGAGGACCTAGGGGCCATCCAGAACCAGTTTGTAGTGCCGCATGGTACCCAACAGCTCAGAGCCATGGTTGGACACATCCCTAAGCTCACAGTGAGGGGGGACCCCTCTCTACATTTCCGGGAGATAGAACAGGCAGCGTGCGTGAATGACTGCGATGAGGCAGAACAAGCAAAAATGCTGCCGTTCTCTCTGGGTAGTGATCTCCTCCAAACCCTATCGGATGAGTGTAAGAAGGGACAGAAAGACTACGAAGAGTTAAGGGATGAGATATTGGAGGCCATGGGACTAAATGATTGGAGTCCGTTCGCCCGAGTGGAAAAAACGGTACAGCTCCCCGGGGAGTCCCCGCAGGCATTCGCAGACAGGCTGTGGCCAGTCTACCAGAGCGCGTGCCCGGGAACGCCAGTGCGGACGTTCCTCAACAGAGACCAATCGGCCCACTGGCTCCGTTGTCTCATGACAAACTGCCTGCCCCAAATCCGAGCCCAGGCTGCGGCCTGGTTTGACACCCTGACCACCGAAGAAACGGTGATCCGCCAGCTCACGGTAGCATTTAGAAATAATGGGAGGGGAATTGAGACGCCCCAGCCCAAAGGGAAAGTCCACGAGGTTAAACCTGGGGGCCAGAATAAGAAAGAGTGGCACCAGGAGGGAAACCGTCCCTCCCAGAATAAGTTAAACTGCTATGGCTGCGGGAAGGACGGCCACTGGCGCAAAGATTGCAAAAACCCCTGGAAGGACACCAGGGGAAAGAGCTCCACAGCTCCAGGCCCAAAGGTAGACACTGGGACCCCCACAGTAGAGAGCGTTCTAGAAGCACTGCAGGTTCTCCTGACCAGTCCGGGGAAGGTAGCTACAGCCACTGGCGCATTGATCCCATCAGCCCCGTACAACGCAGACCTATGACTAGAACCAGCGCAGCCTGTCTACCTGTGTTCCCCAGGATACGATGTTGAGAAGGGGTGGAGAAAGTGCAGGGGAGATGCTTGGTGGACACCGGAGCTGCCAGCACGGTGCTCCATTCGGAAGACCCGACCAATTCACCCAGGTCTAACGGGGTCCCGTACAGTTTAATGGGATTCACAGGGAACAAGCAGGCTGGGGCAAAGTCCAAACCTTTGGACATAGATTTAGGATCCCTCCATACCACGTGGGAGGGTAACCAAAAGGCCGGCAAGTTGGCCAAGCAGGGGGCCAGGGAAGGAGAGTTCTGGGATCCCCGTAAAGCAGGTCCGGTAGCCGCAATCCAGGGCAAGGGAGGCACACAGGAGGTAGCTTTGGCCCCGGACTTAAAGCAGGTCCAAGCCCAGGATCCCGTCCTTAAGGCCGTCCTGGTAAAGAGAGAGAATGGGGAGTCCCTAGAATGTCCGTTTGAGGTAATGGACAAGGTTTTAAAACAGGTTCACAGGCAGGCTGCTAGCAGCATTAACCAGTGCAAACTGTTTAAACCTGACAAAGGGGAGGAGCCAGCAAGTCTCAGCTCACAGGCGACACACGCAGGTACAGTCGCGGGCGTTGAGGGAGGAGTCACCCAGGCCCCTGTTCGAACCACCCCCCCTCTCTTCTGGGACTCAGGTGGGGAGGAGGAGGAGCCCGAACCAGATAGCCCCACCCCCGACCCAGGTTTTGAAGGTTCTGGAGGCGAGGACTCTCAGCCAACAGCAGCAGGCAGCGAGGGATTGTCTGTCCCCAGCTCAGACTTGGGAGGGGAGGAGCCACGGGGGAAAAGCCCCCAGCCAGCGAGGACTGCGGCCCACGGCAAAGGTCCACTCGCCAGGGTAGCCCCACCTATAGCACTTCCTAGGAGGTCCCCTCGGACACCCCAACCTAGGAAGGCATGGCCGCCGACTCTCCAGTTTAAAGGGGCGACCTCCCGAGCAAAAGTTAGGTTAAAAGACACAGGTCCCCAGCCAACAGTCGCAGGCTGTGAGGGACCAGAAGTAAGGGTCCGTACAGCCACGCTGCAGGGAGCAGCCTGCCGCAGTCCTGACAGAGCTTAAGCTAGCCGCTCGGAGACGGGCGGCAAATGTACAGAACTTGGTCTGAGAAGTTTGTAGTTTTAAGTTAGATTGTTGAGTTTGATTTTAAGGTGCGGAACCGTATAGCAGTTTTAAGATGGAACCGTTCCAGTGTATGTGCGTTTGTCCATGTGAGCTGAGGTCGAGGGACCCGCTCACACTTCACCCCAGCCAAGGAGCCTATAGGGAGCCTGGCTAGATGTTCTTTATTTTTTTTCAGGCAATTAAAGGGGAAATGTTCGGAGGCCTGATCTTGCTCGCCCTGTCTGGGCTGAGCCTCGCGAGAAGAGGCGACACCGAGGACCACCGCATCTTCGGAGGCTCCGGAAGGACGGCACCCCTAGCCCACGATGGAAGTGGCCTACGCGAGGCGGATGAAATTGCCTCGTATACTCACGAGGGGAGCTGGCCTGGATGGCTGGAGTCAAACTCGACCCAGTACTCGAGCCAGACCGGTTTTACATATGGGGAGGCCTCCCTCCATTGCCCGAGGATACGGATCGTCACCCCAAGGATCAGCGTCACCGTGGGCAAAAGGATTTGTTTATCATGTAAGGGCAACGTTCCCCTGGATAGGTGGTGGTGGCTCAGAAAATTAAGCAAAGACATGGGGAACCCCAGGGTAGAATGGGAAAGGTTAGGGAACGACACCCACAGGACCATCACGGGGATCCAGGGAGGGTTAAGTGTGTACTGGGACAAATGGTGGGAACCGGATCAGGGGATCTATGTCTGTATGTGGATTTCAGAGAGAGTCTGCCCCACGGGCGTTTCCATCATTTTCCACAGCCAGTGGCAGGATACCGGGAGGGGGATGGACTGGGGGTCGCGCCTGGATGCATGCGCGATCCCATACTCCCCAATCTCGGTTAATGCCACTGAATTAGTGACCCGTCCCCGACAGCCCCTGCCCAAGACCCCGACGTCACGGAATGTAGCAGAGGGATGCCCCGCCACCACCAAGGGACCAGGGAACGGCCTGGTGCTTGTACCCACAGATCAGGTGCTCTATCAAGGGGTGCATTACGCGGTGGCCTCGGTGATCTTAAATCTCACTGAGGTGCACTTGCCCGCGTGGTGCCCTGCAGAGACCGCTAAACTATATCAAGCCCTCTTAAGGGAAACATTTCAAAAGTTTTAGGAATTCGATTTTGCGGAGATCGATAAGACCAAATTGTATACACATAGCCACGAGGCTTGGGACGGGGTGGGGAGACAGAGAAGGGGTACTGTTAATGATGTTTTAACGGGTTTTAGTGCGGGGTCTTCAGTTATTAATAGTTTAGACGACATTGAACTGCAGACGCAGATCAACGGTCTGAAGACCCAATTAAAGAAGGTCTTGACTGATGAGAATAAGGTAGTGGGTTCGGAGCTGCATGAAGACCAGGCCATGACTCTCCATCTAAAGGAGATCATAGCGGAGCTGGAGATACATGCAAAGACGGTGAATGCGCTCATTAGGGAGGATCGGAATGCGTCCGATCAAGCTGCGCAGAACGAGGTGTGCATACTGTACGGGGCATGGTTGCTGGGCGAGGGCCGCAGAAATCTGGAGGACTTAAAACAGGGTTTGGTCCCCTCCTGGATCAGCAACAAGCACCTCGTAGTCCTCCACCCTTTTGAGAACGCATTAAGCCCGTGCCAGCTCCGACTAGCTTCCGAGGCCTACCCAGTCCCAGTGGACTGTGGACGTTCCAACCACACTATCATGGGGATAATAGTAAGGATGCCGGTCATGGGCGGGACGGCCCGACCCGCGCCGGTATACAGGGTGGAGAACATTGGTGTCATTCAGGGGGGTGTACACATTCGTTTTACAGCGGTCCCACCCTACGTCATAAAGTGGGATCACGCTATGACGGGTGCTGACCACTCGGGGTGCCGTAGCCGGGGAGCACACATCATCCTGTGTCCCCAGCACTTGAATGCCTATTCGAAACCACAATGCGGGTTCAGAGCTGCTGACGCCAAACCTATAAATTGTACCATGGAAGCCATGGCACAAGGCCATGTTCCCCCACAGGTAGCATATATAGGAGGTGAGACATATTGCGTCACCACAGGAGCGTCTCACTACCGGCACGGACAGCACAACTGGTGCGCGGTGAGTGACAGCAGCTTCTGCTTTAAACCCAAGGCAGAAGTTCAAGTGGCCCAGGAACGAATTGTCCCCATTCCTGAACCATCCACGGTTCACCTAACTGTAAGAGAGAATTTCACCAACCTCCAAAAGAATGTGGCTCACTTCGGCTACCAGATTCCCCCTCTCCCAGAACACCTCATTAAACTATTAAGAGCCGTAGTAGTGTCGCAAAAGCATTTTTATACACTTGAGCAGCAGACTATCCAGATAGGGGCCGATATTCTGGATATTACGACCCCACCCTGGTGGGACATCTTTGAGAATATCGAGGTCCCCTCCTGGATTCGTCTGGCATCACACGTGCTCCTAATTTGTCAGCTCGGGATCGTCCTCTACCTGGTTTACGTCCAGTGTAGGAAAAAGGGTCCCGAGGCAGTAGCAAGAACCCAAAGGGTCTGGAGGGACCAGTATGCTCGGGTAGACGAGACACTTGCGTGAATTCCGTGTCGCACCACTTACGAGTGATGGCGGCCTAATTTTATTATTTTTAATAAAGATGGTCCCCTCCGATTGTTGTTTTTTTTGTTTGATTAAAAAAAACTGTTTTATCCCAAGTGGTGCAGGGGTATGTTGGACCCCCTCCGTGCTGGGATTACTGGAAAATAATTTGTTTCCTATCTAAAATGCCTGCTGTACACTGCGGTTATTCTCCAAGTGGGGGAATGTACGTGTCGGGGGAATTGGGATAGGTAAATAAAGGGGAAGGTTGTTTGCGACAGTCAGAAATTTTGTTCACCTCGTATGGACACTTCAAGCAAGTTTAAGTCTCCACAGGGGGGACTGAAAGGATTTGCAAAATTTCATGTGTTCCCCCCCCCCGAAGATGTTTGTTGTTGGACTTATTAATAAAGAAACCCTGGTCAGACTGAGTTTTAAAACCCAGGGCATAAAATGGCCGCGGTCGGACCTCGTGACCGAGAGGCGGGCAGTTTCATTTCAGACGCTGGGAAGCCATCAGTTTGTGTATTCCGATGTCTGCAACAGGACAGGACCTTTCCTTATGCATTACAATCAGGTCTATGCATAAGGCTTTCAAGGTGTTTGCTCAAGTAATCGGCGGGGACATTGAGACGGCGCTGGGCCCATCAACGGAACTGTTCTGGACAATCATCCAACCTGTCGAACAATAGGGTGGCAGTTGAAGAACTGGTATCACACCATTACCGGCCATCTAACATGATGGGCCGAGACCAGTACCTTTTGTTAAAATTCATCATGCCCAGATCAGACAATAGAAATGTGCTGATCGGTGGGAAGATTAGAGCGACCGGAGCGGGTATAACTGGGAAGACCCAGCCATTCTCTCGCTCTCTCTGCCTGGACCCTCGGTTCGTTCTGTCTGCCAGCAGCTAACAAAGAAGACTACCAGAAACTTCGGAGCCATGTGTCGACGGCAGAAACAGAGCACAGGGCCGGGTTTTTCCATCCATTTCACCGGTGAGCATTATCTTTCTTCTGGCTGTCGCAAGACAATTTTAGTTAGGCACAAGGGTGGGGATTAATGAGGATATTGCTAAAACTGTAATTTTAGGATTTTCCGTCGAAGTGTCCGTTCTCTTCCCATGCTAAGTGTAAAACCGTCTTCATATGATACTGTTTCTCTGTAGTTTTACTTCTGTAAATAAACATTGGTTTTCCTCGCACCAATCCACGAGACTGTCCGTTTGTCCTTATCGCCGCTCGGTAAGTCCTGGGCTCAGAACTAATAAGGGGTAGCGATTCGCAACCGTACAGCGGGCAGAACAGTCCAGGAAAACATAACTGGCTGACCTACAAATAAGCCCGAGACAAAAACCCCTTACAGTGCCGGATACCGAAGAGTTTCCTGTACTTGCCATAGAGGGAGTGCAGCGAATGTTCACCAGACTGATTCCTGGGATGGCAGGATTATCATATGAGGAGAGATTGGGTCGACTAGGCCTGTATTCACTAGAGTTTAGAAGAATGCGAGGGGATCTCATTGAAACGTATAAAATTCTGACCAGGCAAGACAGGCTGGATGCAGGGAGGATGTTTCTCCTGGGTGGGGGGTCTAGAACGAGGGGTCACAGTCTCAGGATACGGGGTAGGACATTTAGGACTGAGATGAGGAGAAATTTCTTCACTCAGAGGGTGGTGAACCTGTGGAATTCTCTACCACAGAAGGCTGTGGAGGCCAAGTCACTGAATATATTTAAGAAGGAGATAGATAGATTTCCAGACACACAAGGCATCAAGGGGTATGGGGAGAGAGCGGGAATATGGTATTGAGATAGAGGATCAGCCATGATCATATTGAATGGCGGAGCAGGCTCGAAGGGAAGAATGGCCAACTCCTGCTCCTATTGTTCTATGTTTCAAGGGTCAGCGCTGGAATGGAATGACACTGGCCAGTCCTCGGGGGGGGTGGGCGGGGGGCGGTTCTGAGTCATGAGCTGTGCCCTCGTACAACAACAACAACAACTTGCCTTCTACAGCGCCTTCAAAGTAGCAAAATGTCCCAGGGCGCTTCACAAGAGCGCCGTCACTTTTCAAAACCCTCTCCTCATCACTGAAGCCCCTTCATCCCTGGTAACATCCCGGTTAAAACTTCTCTGGACCATTGCTGAGGCCTCGACATCCTTCCTAACATAGAAACATAGAAACATAGAAGATAGGAGCAGGAGTAGGCCATTCGGCCCCTCGAGCCTGCTCCGCCATTCGATGAGAAAATGGCTGATCATCCAAACTCAGTACCCTGTACCTGCCTTCTCCCCATATCCCTTGATACCTTTAGCTTTAAGAAATATATCTAACTCATTCTTGAATATATTTAATGACTTGGCCTCAACTACCTTCTGTGGTAGAGAATTCCACAGGTTCACCACTCTCTGGGTGAAGAAATTCTTCCTCATTTCTGTCCTAAATGGTTTACCCCTTATCCTTAGATTATGACCCCTGGTTCTGGACTCTCCGACCATCGGGAACACTCTTCCTGCATCTCGTTTGTCCAGACCTGTCAGAATTTTATATGTTTCGACGAGATCCCCTCTCATTCTTCTATACTCCAGCGAGTATAAGCCCAATCGACCCAATCTCTCCTCATATGTCATTCCTGCCATCCCAGGTATCAGCCTTCCTGAAGTGTGGTGCCCACGAATTGTCCTCAATACTCCAGCTGAGGCCGAGCCAGTGATTTATAAAGTTCGAGCGTGGTCTCTGGGCTTTTATATTCTATTCCTCTATTTATAATATGGGGACCGTACGTCCCCGTTTTCCGGACCAGACAATGTCCCCAGGCAGACTCCCCGGTTCAGGAGCCTCATCACCGAATACACTAACTGTTGTTATATTTGAATAAGCTCCGTTCATCCTAATTGTAGCTCGCGTGATACCCGGCACCAAGCTCATGGTCTACAGGGCAGTAGTGATACCCGCCCTCCTGTATGCCTCAGAGACATGGACCATGTACAGCAGGCAACTCAAAGCACTGAAGAGGTACCACCAACGCTGCCTCCGCAAGATCCTGCAAATCCATTGGCAGGATAGGCGCACCAACGTCAGTGTTCTCGCTCAGGCCAACATCCCCAGCATCGAAGCTTTGACCACGCTCGATCAGCTCCGATGGACGGGTCACATCGTCCACATGCCCGATACGAGACTCCCAAAACAAGCGCTCTACTCGGAGCTCCGACACGGCAAGAGAGCCCCAGGTGGGCAGAGGAAACGCTTCAAGGACACCCTCAAAGCCTCCTTGAAAAAGTGTAACATCCCCACCGACACCTGGGAATCCCTGGCCCTAAGACCGCACAAAGTGGAGGAGAAGCATCCGGGAAGGCGCCCGAACACCTCGAGTCTCTTCGCCGGGAGCAAGCGGAAGCCAAGCGCAAACAGCGCAAGGAGCGCACGTCAACCCAAGCACCCCACCCACCCGCCCCTTCAACCACCGTCTGCCCCACCTGTGACAGAGACTGTAGGTCCCGCATTGGACACATCCGTCACCCGAGAACTCATTTTTAGTGTGGAAGCGAGTCATCCTCGGTTCCGAGGGACTGCCGAAGAAGAAGAAGGGCTCGCGTGACTCCGCGCCCACGCTCAGGGACTCGGAGACGGACCGATCAACAGGGCCCGCTGTTGACTGGATTGGCTTCGGTTTGGACCAATGAAAGGACAGAGTGGGGAGGGAGGGGGCGGGGTGAGTGCTGGCCAATGGGGCGGCTGTGTTTGCGCGGGAGGTGTGATGGCGATTGTTGTCTGTGTGAGCTGGAGCCCATTGATTGGTCGATGTGGCTTCGCAACAGGGCCGCCCCTCGCGGGGCGGGCTTTCCCATTTCTCGCCTGGGCGGGGGGGGGGGGGGTTAAATATAAAGCGCAACATTAATACCGGGGAAATTAGCGGGGACCCCCCGACTCCCGCTGGCTGGAAGCGAGTGGACGTGTCCACGGACCGCCAGCCGAAGGACGGACGGGTGTCCTTGTGCTCCAGTCGCTGAAGGTAAGCATGCAGGTGCAGCAGGCGGTGAAGAAGGCAAATGGTATGTTGGCCTTCATAACGAGAGGGTTTGAGTACAGGAACAGGGATGTCCTGCTGCAGTTGTACAGGGCCTTGGTGAGACCACACCTTGAGTACTGTGTGCAGGTTTGGTCGCCTTATCTGAGGAAGGAGGTTCTTGCCATGGAAGGAGTTCAGCGAAGATTCACAAGGCTGATACCTGGGATGGCAGGAATGACATATGAGGAGAGATTGGGTCGATTGGGCTTATACTCGCTGGAGTATAGAAGAATGAGAGGGGATCTCATCGAAACATATAAAATTCTGACAGGTCTGGACAAACTAGATGCAGGAAGGATGTTCCCGATGGTCGGGGAGTCCAGAACCAGGGGTCATAATCTAAGGATGAGGGGTAAGCCATTTAGGACAGAAATGAGGAAGAATTTCTTCACCCAGAGTGTGGTGAACCTGTGGAATTCTCTACCACAGAAGGTAGTTGAGGAAAAGTCATTAAATATATTCAAGAAGGAGTTAGATATATTTCTTAAAGCTAAAGGTATCAAGGGATATGGGGAGAAGGCAGGTACAGGGTACTGAGTTTGGATGATCAGCCATGATCTCATCGAATGGCGGAGCAGGCTCGAGGGGCCGAATGGCCGACTCCTGCTCCTATCTTCTATGTTTCTATGTTTCGATGTTGCCTCGCCAGGCTGTAAATTCGGCTGCTTCCTGTACCAGGCCGCGCTGCCGAGTCTCAGGCGGCTTCTGGCGAAGAGTCGCTCGGGGGTTGAGTGAGCCTGAAGGGCCGAGAGGCACTGGACCTGCCGTCGTTTCTCCGGTGTGATAGCACGGCGCCGTCGGGAGCAGCTTTAGGGGCGGATCGCAGGGCCGAGGGAGAAGAAAGATGGAGGAAATGAAGAAAGAAAGGCTTGCATTTATACAGCGCCTTTCACCACCTCAGGTCGTCCAAAGGCGCTTTACAGCCAATGAAGTACTTTTGGAAGTGCAGCCGCAGTTGTCATGTGGGAAACAAGGCAGCCAATTCGCGCACAGCAAGCTCCCACCAACAGCAATGTGACAATGACCGGATAATCTGCTTCCGTGATCTTGATTGAGGGATAAATATCGGCCAGCTCATCGGGTTAACTCCCCTGCTCTTCTTCGAATCGTACCATTGGATGGATCTTTTACATCCAGCTGAGAGAGCAGACGGGGCCTCGGTTTGATGTCTCATCCGAAAGAGGGCTCCACTGACAGTGCAGCACTCCCTCAGTACCAAAGGTGGTGGCATAGTGGTATAGTGTCAGGAGGGAGAGGCTCTGGGAGTCCTCAACATAGACTCCGGACCCCCAGGAAGTCTCATGGCTTCAGGTCAAGCATGGGCAAGGAAACCTCCAGCTCATTACCACCTACCGCCCTCCCTCAGCTGATGAATCAATACTCCTCCATGTTGAACACCACTTGGAGGAAGCACTGAGATTAGCAAGGGCACAGAATGTACTCTGGGTGGGGGACTTCAATGTCCATCACTCGGTAGCACCACTACTGACCGAGCTTGCCGAATCCTGAAGGACATAGCTGCCAGACTGGGCCTGCGGCAGTTGGTGAGAGAACCAACACGAGGGAAAAACATACTTGACCTCATCCTCACCAGTCTACCTGTCGCAGATGCATCTGTCCATGACAGCCTTGGTAGCAGTGACCACCATACAGTCCTTGTGGAGATGAAATCCCGTCTTCGCACTGAGGACACTCTCCATCATGTTGTGTGGCACGACCACCGTGCTAAATGAAATAGATTAAGAACGGATCTAGCAGCTCAAAACTGGGCAACCATGAGGCGCTGTGGCCCATCAGCAGCAGCAGAATTGTACTCCACCACAATCTGTAACCTCATGGCCCAGCATATCCTTCACTCTACCATTGCCACCAAGCCAGGGGTCTAACCCTGGTTCAATAAGGAGTGTAGAAGAGCATGCCAGGAGCAGCACCAGTCGTACCTAAAAATGAGGTGCCAACCTGGGGAAGCTGCAACACAGGACTACATGCATGCTAAAAAGCGGAAGCAGCATGCTATAGACAGCACTAAGCGATCCCACAATCAACTGAGCAGATCAAAGCTCTGCAGTCCTGCCGCATCCAGTCGTGAATGGTGGTGGACCATTAAACAACTAACGGGAGGAGGAGGCTCCACGAATATCCCCATCCTCAATGATGGTGGAGCCCAGCACGCGAGTGTAAAAGACAAGGCTGAAGCGTTTGCAACCATCTTCAGCCAGAAGGGCTGAGTGGATGATTCATATCGGTCTCCTCCTGAGGCCCTCCCCATCACAGAAGCCAGTCTTCAGCCAATTCGATTCACTCCATGTGATATCAAGAAATGGCTGAGCGCACTGGATACAGCAAAGGCTATGGGCCCCGACAACATCCCGGCTATCGTGCTGAAGACTTGTGCTCCAGAAATAGCTGTGCCTCTAGCCAAGCTGTTCCAGTACAGCTACAAGACTGGAATCTATCTGACAATGTGGAAAACTGCTCAGGTATGTCCTGTCTACCAAAGGCAGGACAAATCCAATCAGGGCCAATTACCGCCCCATCAGTCTACTCTCAATCATCAGCAAAGTGATGGCAGGTGTCATCGACAGTGCTATCAAGCGGCACTTACTCACCAATAACCTGCTCACTGATGCCCAGTTTGGGTTCCACCAGGACCACTCGGCTCCCGACCTCATTACAGCCTTGGTCCAAACATGGACAAAAGATCTGAATTCCAGAGGTGAGGTGAGAGTGACTGCCCTTGACATCAAGGCAGTATTTGACCGAGTGTGGCATCAAGAAGCCCGAGTAAAATTGAAGTCAATGGGAATCAGGGGGAAAACTCTTCACTGGCTGGAGTCACACCAAGCACAAAGGATGATGGTTGCGGCTGTTGGAGGTCAATCATCTCAGCCCCAGGACATCGCTGCAGGAGTTCTTCAGGGCAGTGTCTTAGGCCCAACCATCTTCAGTTGCTTCATCAATGACCTTGCCTCCATTATAAGGTCAGAAGAAGGGGATTTCGCTGATGATTGCATAGTGTTCAGTTCGATTCATAACTCCTCAGATAATGAAGCAGTCCATGCCCACATGCAGCAAGACTTGGATGAATTCAGGCTTGGGCTGATAAGTGGCAGGTAACGTTCGTGCCACACAAGTGCCAGGCAATAATTATCTCCAACAAGCGAGAGTCTAACCACTGCCCCTTGATATTCAATGGCATTACCATTGCCGAATCCCCCACCATCAACATCCTGGGGGTAACAATTAACCAGAAACTTAACTGGACCAACCACATAACTACTGTGGCAACAAGAGCAGGTCAGAGGCTGGGTATTCTGTGGCGAGTGTCTCACCTCCTGACTCCCCAAAGCCTTTCCACCATCTACAAGGCACGAGACAGGAGTGTGATGGAATACTCTCCACTTGCCTGGATGAGTGCAGCTCCAACAACACTCAAGAAGCTCGACACCATCCAGGACAAAGCAGCCCTCTTGACTGGCACCCCATCCACCACCTTATACATCCACTCCCTCCAGCACCGGCGTACTGTGGCTGCAGTGTGTACCATCTACAAGATGCACTGCAGCAACTCGCCAAGGCTTCTTTGGCAGCACCTCCCAAACACGCGACCTCTTCCACCTAGAAGGACAAGGGCAGAAGGCGATTGGGAACACCATCACCTCAAGGTTACCCTCCACATCACACACCATCCTCACTTGGAAATATATCGGCCGTTCCTTCATCGTCGCTGGGTCAAAATCCTGGAACTCCCTCCCTAACTGCAATGTGGGAGTACCTTCACCACACGGACTGCAGCGGTTCAGGAAGGCAGCTCAGCACCACCTTCTCAAGGGCAATTACGGATGGGCAATAAATGCCGGCCTTGCCAGAAATGCCCACGTCCCATGAATGAATAAAAAATGGAGCAGGAACAAAGCCTGATTTGCCAACTTGCTAAACCAAAGCATCTTGGACAGTGATAAGCAACAGGAACCCTGGTGGATTTACCTCTCTCTATAACCCAGGGTTCACTGGGCAGTGATCAGGAGCAGGAACCCTGGCTGATTACCACATTCACGAACCCAGGGGTCACTGGGCAGTGATCAGGAGCAGGAAACCTGGCTGATTTCCTCTCTCTCTAACCCAGGGGTCACTGGACAGTGATCAGGAACAAGAACGCTGGCTGATTTCCTCTCTCTCTCTAACCCTGGATTCACTAGAGAGTGATCAGGAGTTGGAACCCTGGCTGATTTCCACTCTCTCTAGCCCAGGGGTCACTGGGCAGTGATCAGGAGCAGGAACCCTGACTGATTTCCTCTCTCTCTCTCTCACCCAGGATTCACTGGGCAGTGATCAGGAGCAGGAACCCTGGCTAATTTCCCCTCTCTCTCTAACCCAGGGGTCACTGGACAGTGATCAGGAGCTGGAACCATGGCTGATTTCCCCTCATTCAAACACAGGGGTCACTGGACAGTGATCAGGAGCAGGAACCCTGGCTGATTTCCCCTCTCTCTAACCCAGGGGTCACTGGGCAGTGAACAGGAGCAGGAACCCTAGCTGATTTCCCCTCTCTCTAACCCAGGGCTCACTGGGCAGTGATCAGGAGCAGGAACCCTGGCTGATTTCCCATCTCTCTAGCCCAGGGGTCACTGGGCAGTGATCAGGAGCAGGAACCCTGACTGATTTCCTCTCTCTCTCTAGCCCAGGGGTCACTGGGCAGTGATCATGAGCAGGAACACTGGCTGATTTCCACTCTCTCTAACCCATGGGTCACTGGACAGTGATCAACAAAAGAACCCTGTCTGATTTACTCTCTCTCTCTAACCCTGGATTCACTAGAGAGGGATCAGGAGTTGGAACCCTGGCTGATTTCCACTCTCTCTAACACAGGGGCCACTGGACAGTGATCAGGAGCAGGAACCCTGGCTGATTTCCCCCTCTCTCTAAATCAGGAGTCACCGGGCAGTGATCAGGAGCAGGAACCCTGGCTGATTTCCTCTCTCTCTCTAACTCAGGGGTCACTGGACAGTGATCAGGAGCAGGAACCCTGGCTGATTTCCCCCTCTCTCTAAATCAGGAGTCACTGGGCAGTGATCAGGAGCAGGAACCCTGGCTGATTTCCTCTCTCTCTCTAACCCAGGGGTCACTGGGCAGTGATCAGGAGCAGGAACCCTGGCTGATTTCCCCTCTCTCTCTAACCCAGGAGTCACTGGGCAGTGATCAGGAGCAGGAACCCTGGCTGATTTCCCCTCTCTCTAACCCAGGGGTCACTGGTCAGTGATCAGGAGCAGGAACCCTGGCTGATTTCCCCTCTCTCTAACCCAGGGGTCACTGGACAGTGATCAGGAGCAGGAACCCTGGCTGATTTCCCCTCTCTCTAACCCAGGAGTCACTGGGCAGTGATCAGGAGCAGGAACCCTGGCTGATTTCCACTCTCTCTAACCCAGGGGTCACTGGACAGTGATCAGGAGCAGGAACCCTGGCTGATTTCCACTCTCTCTAACCCATGGGTCACTGGGCATTGATCAGGAGCAGGAACCCTGGCTGATTTCCCCTCTCTCTCTAACCCAGGAGTCACTGGGTATTGAACAGGAGCAGGAACCCTGGCTGATTTCCACTCTTTCTAACCCAGGTGAGCAAGAATGTTAATATATGGGACCGAGTGGGTTTGATGGCTAGTTAGTGTACGGGACAGACTGGGTTTGTTGGAGAGTTAGGGTATTTAGCCCTCTGATTCCAGTGTTTTTTTTTAGTTCTTGTATATTCTTTAGTTTAAAATTATAAAATTTGGAAGCTGAGGAGAACACATCTGTTAACTTGTGCCTGTCAACATGTTTTTTCTCTGTCCCTGAGGGAACCATCTTTTTTCTCACCACTCCTCCTCCCTGCTGATTGGTTCTTGCGCAATGCTTCTGATTGGCTTGAGATGACTGTGGCTGGATAGAATGCCACGTTGAACTCCGGTGTTAAAAACAATTACACCATCGATCTCCCACAGGGAGCGGCGCACAGGGAATAGGGAAAGTGAAGCAATACACAACGAAACCAGCAAGATACAGACTCTCTCACCAAATCAAAAAATCTCAATGTGATAGAATGGGCAGTGGTCCCTTACAGCCAACAGTGAGACCCACTTGAGAAGGTCTCAGTCCCACAGCTAGATTCAATCTCAATCATGTCCCTTTTAACTCTCCTCCATTCCCTGGTTTCCCTCTTAGTCCCGACCCTGACAACCTTTCCCCCTCCCCTGGTTTCCCTCTAATCCCAACCCTTATAACTGCTTCCCCGGATCCATTACACTTTTCAATTTTCATAAGCGACCTCGACTTGGGTGCAGGGAGCAGCATTGTAAGGTTCGAATATAAGAAACTTGGGAACGAAGTAGATAGTGATGAGGATAGTTGTAGACTTCAGGATGTCATAGACAGGATGGTGAAATGGCCAGAAGCATGGCAGATGGATGTTCAATGTGGAGAAGTGTGAAGGGATGCGATTTGGGAGGACTAATATGGGATAACATGAGCGCTGTCCAGTGAACACTGGGTTAGATAGGGGGAAGTAAGCAAGAGTTCCTGCTCCTGATCACTCTCCAGTGACAACCTGAGTTAGGGAGAGAGGGGGATACAGCCAGGGTTTCTGCTTCTGATCACTGTCCACTGACCCCTGTGTTAGAGATAGGGGAATCAGCCAGGGTTCCTGCTTCTGATCACTGTCCAGTGACTCCTGGGAGCGAGAGAGGGGAAATCTGCGCGAGTTCTTGCTTCTGAGCAGAGTCCAGTGACCACTGTATTCTAGAGAGGGGAACTCAGCCAGGGTTCCTGCTCCTGAGCACTGTCCAGTGACCCCCTAGGTTAGAGAGAGGGGAATTCAGCCAGGTTTCCTGCTCCTGATCACAGCCGAGTGACTCCTGGGTTAGTGAGAGGGGAAATCAGCCAGTGTTCCTGTTCCTGATCCCTCTCCAGTAATCCCTGGATTAGAGAGCGAGGAAATCTGCGATGGTTCCGGCTCCTGATCACAGTCCAGTGACCTCCCGGATTAGAGAGAGTGGAAATCAGCCAGGGTTCCTTTCTCCTGATCACTGTCCAGTGATTCCAGGTTCAGAACGAGATGAAATCAGTCTATGTTCCTGCTCCTGATCACTGCCCAGTAACAACTGGGTTTGAAAGAGGGGGGTAATCAGACAGGGTTGCTGCTCCTGATAACTGTTCCATGATTCCTAGGTTTGAGAGAGGGGGAATCAGCCAGGGTTCCTGCTGCTGATCACTGTCTAGTGACCCCTGGTTTAGAGAGAGGGGAAATCAGCCAGGGTTCCTGCTGCTGATTACTGTCCAGTGATCCCCTGGGTTAGAGAGAGAGGGGAAATCAGCTAAAGTCCCTGCTCATGAGCACGGTCCAGTGACCAATAGTTTAGAGAGATGGGAACTCAGCAAGGGTATCCTGCTCATGAGCATGCCAGGAGCAGCACCAGGCGTACCTAAAAATGATGTGCCAACCTGGGGAAGCTGCAACACAGTATGCTAGACAGAGGATCCCACAATCAACGGAGCAGATCAAAGCTCTGCAGTCCTGCCACATCCAGTCGTGAATGGTGGTGGACCATTAAACAACTAACGGGAGGAGGAGGCTCCATGAATATCCCCATCCTCAATGATGGTGGAGCCCAGCACGTGAGTGTAAAAGACAAGACTGAAGCGTTTGCAACCATCTTCAGTCAGAAGTGCCGAGTGGATGATTCTTCTCGGCCTCCTCCCCACCATCAAAGAAGCCAGTCTTCAGCTAATTCGATTCACCCCACGTGATATCAGGAAACGGCTGAGCACACTGGATACAGCAAAGGCTAGGGCCCCTGTCGTGCTGAAGACTTGTGCTCCAGAACTAGCCACGCCTCTAGTCAAGCTGTTCCAGTACAGCTACAACACTGGCATCTATCCGACAATGTGGAAAACTGCCCAGGGTATGTCCTGTCCACAAAAATCAGGACAAATCCAATCAGGGCCAATTACCGCCCCATCAGTCTACTCTCAATTTTCAGCAACGTGATGGAAGGTGTCGTCGACAGTGCTATCAAGCAGCACTTACTCACCAATAACCTGCTCACCGATGCTCAGTTTGGCTTCTGCCAGGACCACTCGGCTCCAGACCGCATTACAGTATTGGTCCAAACATGGACAAAAGATCTGAATTCCAGAGGTGAGGTGAGAGTGACTGCCCTTGACATCAAGGCAGCATTTGACCAAGTGTGACATCAAGGAGCCCTAGTAAAACTGAAGTCAATAGGAATCAGGGGAAAAACGCTCCACTGGCTGGAGTCATACCTAGCACAAAGGAAGATGGTTGTGGCTGTTGGAGATCAATTTTCTCAGCCCCACGACATCGCTGCAGGAGTTCCTCAGGGCAGTGTCCTAGGCCCAACCATCTTCAGCTGCTTCATCAATGACCTTCCCTCCAACATAAGGTCAGAAGTGGGGATGTTCGCTGATGATTGCACAGAGTTCAGCGCCATTCTCAACTCCTCAGATAATGAAGCAGTCCATGCCCGCATGCAGCAAGACCTGGATGAATTCAGGCTGGTGCTGATAAGTGGCAAGTAACATTCACACCACACAAGTGCCAGGCAATGACGTTCCAACAAGCGAGAGTCTAACCACTGCCCCTTGATATTCAATGGCATTACCATCGCCGAATCTCCCACCATCAACATCCTGGGAGTAACCATTGACCAGAAACTTAACTGGACCAGCCACATAAATACTGTGGCAACACAAGCAGATCAGAGGCTGGGTATTCTGCGGCGAGTGTCTCACCTCTTACTCCCCAAAGACTTGCCAACATCAACAAGGCACAAGTCAGGAGTGTGATGGAATATTCTTCACTTGCCTGGATGAGTGCAGCTCCAACAACACTCAAGAAGCTCGACACGATCCAGAACAAAGCAGCTCGCTTGATTGGCACCCCATCCACCTTCCTTAAACATTCACTCCCTCCACCACTGGCGTACCGTGGCTGCAGTGTGTACCATCTACAAGATGCACTGCAGCAACTCGACAAGGCTTCTTGGGCAGCACCTCCCAAACTCGTGACTTCTACCACCTAGAAGGACAAGTCACACACCATCCTGACTTGGAAATATATCGCCGATCCGTCATCGTCGCTGGGTCAAAATTCTGGAACTCCCTCCTTAACTGCGCTGTGGGAGTACCTTCACCACACGGACTGCAGCGGTTCAAGAAGGCGGCTTGCCACCACCTTCTCAAGGGCAATTAGAGATGGGCAATAGATGCTGGCCTTGCCAGTGACGCCCACATCCCATGAATGAATTAAAAAAAGGAGCAGGAACAAGGCCTGATTTGCCAACTTGCTAAACCAAAGCATCATTGGACAGTGATCAAGAGCCGGAACTCTGGCTGATTTCCACTCTCTCTAACCCAGGGATCAGTGGACAGTGATCAGGAGCAGGAACCTTGGCTGATTTCCTCTCTCTAACCCAGGGGTCACTGGACAGTGATCAAGAGCCGGAACCCTGGCTGATTTCCACTCTCTCTCTAACCCAGGGCTCACTGGACAGTGATCAGGAGCCGGAACTCTGGTTGATTTCCACTCTCTCTAACCCAGGAGTCACTGGACAGTGATCAGGAGCAGGAACCCTGGTTGATTTCCACTCTCTCTAACCCAGGGGTCACTGGGCAGTGATCAGGAGCAGGAACCCTGGTTGATTTCCACTCTCTCTAACCCAGGGATCAGTGGACAGTGATCAGGAGCAGGAACCCTGGCTGATTTCCACTCTCTCTAACCCAGGGCTCACTGGACAGTGATCAGGAGTAGGCACCCTGGCTGATTTCCACTCTCTCTCTAACCCAGGGCTCACTGGACAGTGATCAGGAGCAGGAACCCTGGCTGATTTCCACTCTCTCTAAGCCAGGGGTCGCTCGACAGTGATCAGGAGCAGGAACCCTGGCTGATTTCCCCGCGCTCTCTAACCCAGGGGTCACTGGACAGTGATCAGGAACAGGAACCCTGGCTGATTTCCACTCTCTCTAAGCCAGGGGTCGCTCGACAGTGATCAGGAGCAGGAACCCTGGCTGATTTCCACATTCTCTAACCCAGGGGTCACTGGACAGTGATCAGGACAGGAACATAGACTGATTTCATTTCGTTCTGAACCAGGAATCACAGGAAAATGATCAGGTGCAAGAACCCTGGCTGATTTCACCTCTCTCTAGCACAGGGGTCAGTGGACAGTGATCGGAAGCATGAACCCTGACTGATTCTCTCTCTCTCAAACCTAGGAATCATGGAAAAGTTATCAACCCTGGCTGATTACCCTTCTTTTTCAAACCCTGTTGTTACTGGACTGTGATCAGGAGCAGGAACATAGACTGATTTCATCTCGTTCTGAACCAGGAATAACTGGACTGTGAACAGGAGCAGGAACCTTTGCTGATTTCCTTATTCTCTAAACCAGCGGTCACTGGACAGTACAAAGGAGCAGGAACCCTGGCTGTTTCCCCCTCTCACTAATCCAGGAGGTTACTGGGCAGTGATCAGGAGGAGGAAACCTTGATGAATTCCACACTCTCTAACCCAGGGGGTCACTGGGGAGTGATCAGGAGCAGGAACACTGTCTGATTTCCCCTCTCATTAACCCAGGAGTCATTGGCCAGTGATCAGGAGCAGGAACACTGTCTGATTTCCCCTCTCATTAACCCAGGAGTCATTGGGCGGTGATCAGGAGCAGGAACCCTGACTGATTTCCACACCCTCTAACACAGGAGTTACTGGACAGTGATCAGGAGCAGGAACCCTGGCTGATTTCCCCTCTCTCGAACCCAGGGCTCACTGGACTGTGATCAGGAGGAGGAACACTGGCTGATTTCCAATCGCTCTAACCCAGGGGTCATTGGGCAGTGATCAATAACAGGAACCCTGGTTGATTTCCCCCCTCTCTCTAACCCAGGGGTCACTGGGCAGTGATCAGGAGCAGGAACCTTGGCTGATTTCACCTCTCTCTAACCCAGGGGTCACTGGACAGTGATCAGGAGCAGGAACCCTGGCTGATTTCCCCTCTCTCTCTAACCCAGGGGTCACTGAGCAGTGATCAGGAGCAGGAACCCTGGCTGATTTCCACACTCTCTACCTCAGGGGTCACTGGACTGTGATCAGGAGGAGGAACCCTGGCTGATTTCCACTCACTCTAACCCTGGGGTCATTGGGCGGGGATCATGAGCTGCAACCCTGGCTGATTTCCACTCTCACTAACCCAGAGGTCACTGGACAGTGATCAGGAGCAGGAGCCCTGGCTGAATTCCACTCTCTCTAATCCAGGGGTCAATGGACAGTGATCAGGACCAAGAACCCTGGGGGATTTCCCCTCTGCCTCTCTAACCTAGGGATCACTGGGCAGTGATCAGGAGCAGGAACCCCTGCTAATTTCCACTCTCACTAACCCTGGGGTCATTGGACAGTGATCAGGAGCAGGAAGCCTGGCTCATTTCCCTTCTCTCCCTAACCCTTATGTCACTGGATAGTGATCAGGGTCAAGAACACTAGCTGATTTCCACTCTGTCTAACCCAGGAGTATTTGGACATTGACCAGGAGCTGGAACCTTTGCTGATTTCCACTCTCTCTAACCCAGAGGCTGCTGGATAGTGATCTAGAGCAGGAACCCTGTCTTATTTCCTCACTCGCTAACCTAGGGGTCATTGGGCAATGATCAGGAGCAGGAACCCTGGCGGATTGCCACGCCCTCTAACCCAGGAGTCACTGGACAGTGATCAGGAGGAGGAACACTGGCTGATTGGCACACTGTCTAAACCAGGATTTACTGGTCAGTGATCAGGAGCAAGAACCCGAGCTGATTTCCACTCTCTCTCTAACCCAGGGATCACTGGTCAGTGATCAGGAGCTTGAAACCTTCCTGATTTCTCCTATTCTGTCAACCAGTGGTCACTGGGCAGTGATCAGGAGCAAGAACCTTGACTGATTTCAACACTCTCTACCCAGGGATCACTGACCGTGATCAGGAGCAGGAACCCTGGTTGAATTCCCCTCTCTCTAACCCAGGGGTCACTGGGCAGTGATCAGGAGCAGCAACCCTGGCTGATTTCCACACTCTCTAACTCAGGGGTCACTGGACAGTGATCAGGAGCAGGAACCCTGACTGATTTCCCCTCTCTCGAACCCAGGGATCACTGGACAGTGATCAGGAGCAGGAACCCTGGCTGATTTTCACTCTCTTCTCTAACCCAGGGGTCACTGGGCATTGATCAGGAGCTGGAACCCTGGCTGATTTCCACACTCTCTAACCCTGGGGTCATTGGACAGTGATCAGGAGCAGGAAGCCTGGCTCATTTCCCTTCTCTCCCTAACCATTATGTCACTGGATAGTGATCAGGGTCAAGAACACTAGCTGATTTCCACTCTGTCTAACTCAGGAGTATCTGGACATTGACCAGGAGCTGGAACCTTTGCTGATTTCCACTCTCCCTAACCCAGAGGTTTCTGGATAGTGATCTAGAGCAAGAACTCTGTCTTATTTCCTCTCTCGCTAACCTAGGGATCAATGGAAAGTGATCAGGAGGAGGATCCCTGGCTGATTTCCACACCCTCTAACCCAGGAGTTACTGGACAGTGATCAGGAGCAGGAACCCTGGCTGATTTCCCCTCTCTCGAACCCAGGGCTCACTGGACAGTGATCAGGAGGAGGAACACTGGCTGATTTCCAATCGCTCTAACCCAGGGGTCATTGGGCAGTGATCAGGAACAGGAACCCTGGCTGATTTCCACTCTCTCTAAACAAGGGGTCACTGGACAGTGATCAGGAGCAGGAACCCTGGCTGATTTCCCCTCTCTCAAACTCAGGGGTCACTGGACTGTGTTCAGGAGGAGGAACCCTGATTGAATTCCCTTCTCTCTAACCCAGGGTTCACTGGGCAGTGATCTGGAGCAGGAACGCTGGCTGATTTCCACTCGCTCTAACACAGGGGTCATTGGGCGGGGATCATGAGCTGGAACCCTGGCTAATTTCCGCTCTCACTAACGCAGAGATAACTGGACAGTGATCAGGAGCAGGAGCCCTGTTTGAATTCTCCTCTCTCTAACCCAGGGGTCAATGGACAGTGATCAGGACCAAGAACCCGAGGGGATTTCCCCTCTGCCTCTCTAACCTAGGGATCACTGGACAGTGATCAGGAGCAGGAACCCTGGGGGATATCCCCTATGCCTCTCTAACCTAGGGATCACTGGGTAGTGATCAGGAGTAGGAACCACTGCTAATTTCCACTCTCACTAACCCTGGGGTCATTGGACAGTGATCAGGAGATGGAAGGCTGGCTCATTTCCCTTCTCTCCCTAACCCTTATGTCACTGGATAGTGATCAGCGTCAAGAACACTAGCTGATTTCCACTCTGTCTAACCCAGGAGTATCTGGACATTAACCAGGAGCTGGAACCTTTGCTGATTTCCACTCTCTCTAACCCAGAGGTTGCTGGATAGTGATCTAGATCAGGAACCCTGTCTTATTTCCTCTCTCGCTAACCTAGGGTTCACTGGGCAGTAATCAGGAGCAGGAACCCTGGCTGATTTCCACACTGTCTAACTCAGGGGTCACTGGACAGTGATCAGGAGCAGGAACCCTGGGGGATATCCCCTATGCCTCTCTAACCTAGGGATCACTGGGTAGTGATCAGGAGCAGGAACCACTGCTAATTTCCACTCTCACTAACCCTGGGGTCATTGGACAGTGATCAGGAGCTGGAAGCCTGGCTCATTTCCCTTCTCTCCCTAACCATTATGTCACTGGATAGTGATCAGGGTCAAGAACACTAGCTGATTTCCACTCTGTCTAACCCAGGAGTATCTGGACATTGACCAGGAGCTGGAACCTTTGCTGATTTCCACTCTCTCTAACCCAGAGGTTGCTGGATAGTGATCTAGATCAGGAACCCTGTCTTATTTCCTCTCTCGCTAACCTAGGGTTCACTGGACAGTGATCAGGAGGAGGAACACTGGCTGATTGCCACACTGTCTAAACCAGGATTCACTGGGCAGTGATCAGGAGCAGGAACCCGAGCTGATTTCCACTCTCTCTCTAACCCAGGGATCACTGGACAGTGATCAGGAGCTTGAAACCTTCCTGATTTCTCCTATTCTGTCAACCAGTGGTCACTGGGCAGTGATCAGGAGCAAGAACCTTGACTGATTTCAACACTCTCTACCCAGGGATCACTGACAGTGATCAGGAGCAGGAACCCTGGTTGAATTCCCCTCTCTCTAACCCAGGGGTCACTGGGCAGTGATCAGGAGCAGCAACCCTGGCTGATTTCCACACTCTCTAACTCAGGGGTCACTGGACAGTGATCAGGAACAGGAACCCTGACTGATTTCCCCTCTCTCGAACCCAGGGATCACTGGACAGTGATCAGGAGCAGGAACCCTGGCTGATTTTCACTCTCTTCTCTAACCCAGGGGTCACTGGGCATTGATCAGGAGCTGGAACCCTGGCTGATTTCCACACTCTCTAACCCTGGGGTCATTGGACAGTGATCAGGAGCAGGAAGCCTGGCTCATTTCCCTTCTCTCCCTAACCATTATGTCACTGGATAGTGATCAGGGTCAAGAACACTAGCTGATTTCCACTCTGTCTAACTCAGGAGTATCTGGACATTGACCAGGAGCTGGAACCTTTGCTGATTTCCACTCTCCCTAACCCAGAGGTTTCTAGATAGTGATCTTGAGCAAGAACTCTGTCTTATTTCCTCTCTCGCTAACCTAGGGATCAATGGAAAGTGATCAGGAGGAGGATCCCTGGCTGATTTCCACACCCTCTAACCCAGGAGTTACTGGACAGTGATCAGGAGCAGGAACCCTGGCTGATTTCCCCTCTCTCGAACCCAGGGCTCACTGGACAGTGATCAGGAGGAGGAACACTGGCTGATTTCCAATCGCTCTAACCCAGGGGTCATTGGGCAGTGATCAGGAACAGGAACCCTGGCTGATTTCCACTCTCTCTAAACAAGGGGTCACTGGACAGTGATCAGGAGCACGAACCCTGGCTGATTTCCACTCTCTCTAAACAAGGGGTCACTGGTCAGTGATCAGGAGCAGGAACCCTGGCTGATTTCCCCTCTCTCAAACTCAGGGGTCACTGGACTGTGTTCAGGAGGAGGAACCCTGATTGAATTCCCCTCTCTCTAACCCAGGGTTCACTGGGCAGTGATCATGAGCTGGAACCCTGGCTAATTTCCGCTCTCACTAACGCAGAGATAACTGGACAGTGATCAGGAGCAGAAGCCCTGTTTGAATTCCCCTCTCTCTAACCCAGGGCAACACGGTGGCATAGTGGTTAGCACTGATGCCTCACAGCGCCAGGGACCCGGGTTCGAATCTGACCTCGGGTGACTGTCTGTGTGGAGTTTGCACATTCTCCCCGTGTCTGCGTGGGTTTTCTCCGGGTGCTCCGGTTTCCTCCCAGTCCAAAAATGTGCGGGTTAGGTTGATTTGGCTATGATAAATTGACCCTTAGTGTTAGGGGGGGATTAAATATGTGGGGTTACAGGGGTAGGGTGGGATATGTGTACTGTGGGGATTAAAGCAGGGACAGGGTACTGGACTTGGATGATCAGCCATGATCGTATTGAATGGTGGGGCAGGCTCGACGGGCCGAATGGCCTACTCCTGCTCCTAGATTCTATGTTTCTATGTTTCTATGTTTCTATGAATTCTCCTCTCTCTAACCCAGGGGTCAATGGACAGTGATCAGGACCAAGAACCCGAGGGGATTTCCCCTCTGCCTCTCTAACCTAGGGATCACTGGACAGTGATCAGGAGCAGGAACCCTGGGGGATATCCCCCATGCCTCTCTAACCTAGGGATCACTGGGTAGTGATCAGGAGCAGGAACCACTGCTAATTTCCACTCTCACTAACCCTGGGGTCATTGGACAGTGATCAGGAGCTGGAAGCCTGGCTCATTTCCCTTCTCTCCCTAACCCTTATGTCATTGGATAGTGATCAGGGTCAAGAACACTAGCTGATTTCCACTCTGTCTAACCTAGGAGTATCTGGACATTGACCAGGAGCTGGAACCTTTGCTGATTTCCACTCTCTCTAACCCAGAGGTTGCTGGATAGTGATCTAGATCAGGAACCCTGTCTTATTTCCTCTCTCGCTAACCTAGGGTTCACTGGGCAGTAATCAGGAGCAGGAACCCTGGCTGATTTCCATACTGTCTAACTCAGGGGTCACTGGACAGTGATCAGGAGCAGGAACCCTGACTGATTTCCCCAATCTCGAACCCAGGGGTCACTGGACAGTGATCAGGAGGAGGAACCTTTGCTGATTTCCACTCTCTCTAACCCAGAGGTTGCTGGATAGTGATCTAGAGCAGGAACCCTGTCTTATTTCCTCTCTCGCTAACCTAGGGGTCACTGGGCAATGATCAGGAGCAGGAACCCTGGCAGATTGCCACCCTCTCTAACCCAGGGTGTCACTGGACAGTGATCAGGAGGAGGATCCCTGGCTGATTTCCACACTCTCTAACCCAGGAGTTACTGGACAGTGATCAGGAGGAGGATCCCTGGCTGAATTCCCCTCTGTCTAACCCAGGAGTCACTGGACAGTGATCAGGAACTAAAACCCTGGCTGAATTCCACTCTCTCTAACCCAGGGGTCAATGGACAATGATCAGGACCAAGAACCCTAGGGTATTTCCTCTCTCTCTCTAACCTAGGGATCACTGGACAGTGATCAGGAGCAGGAACCCTGGCTGATTTCCCCTCTCTCTAGCACAGGGGTCAGTGGACAGTGATCGGAAGCATGAACCCTGACTGATTCCCTCTCTCTCAAACCTAGGAATCATGGAAAAGTTATCAACCCTGGCTGATTACCCTTCTTTTTCAAACCCTGTTGTTACTGGACTGTGATCAGGAGCAGGAACATAGACTGATTTCATCTCGTTCTGAACCAGGAATAACTGGACTGTGAACAGGAGCAGGAACCTTTGCTGATTTCCTTATTCTCTAAACCAGCGGTCACTGGACAGTACAAAGGAGCAGGAACCCTGGCTGTTTCCCCCTCTCACTAATCCAGGAGGTTACTGGGCAGTGATCAGGAGGAGGAAACCTTGATGAATTCCACACTCTCTAACCCAGGGGGTCACTGGGGAGTGATCAGGAGCAGGAACACTGTCTGATTTCCCCTCTCATTAACCCAGGAGTCATTGGCCAGTGATCAGGAGCAGGAACACTGTCTGATTTCCCCTCTCATTAACCCAGGAGTCATTGGGCGGTGATCAGGAGCAGGAACCCTGACTGATTTCCACACCCTCTAACACAGGAGTTACTGGACAGTGATCAGGAGCAGGAACCCTGGCTGATTTCCCCTCTCTCGAACCCAGGGCTCACTGGACTGTGATCAGGAGGAGGAACACTGGCTGATTTCCAATCGCTCTAACCCAGGGGTCATTGGGCAGTGATCAATAACAGGAACCCTGGTTGATTTCCCCCCTCTCTCTAACCCAGGGGTCACTGGGCAGTGATCAGGAGCAGGAACCTTGGCTGATTTCACCTCTCTCTAACCCAGGGGTCACTGGACAGTGATCAGGAGCAGGAACCCTGGCTGATTTCCCCTCTCTCTCTAACCCAGGGGTCACTGAGCAGTGATCAGGAGCAGGAACCCTGGCTGATTTCCACACTCTCTACCTCAGGGGTCACTGGACTGTGATCAGGAGGAGGAACCCTGGCTGATTTCCACTCACTCTAACCCTGGGGTCATTGGGCGGGGATCATGAGCTGCAACCCTGGCTGATTTCCACTCTCACTAACCCAGAGGTCACTGGACAGTGATCAGGAGCAGGAGCCCTGGCTGAATTCCACTCTCTCTAATCCAGGGGTCAATGGACAGTGATCAGGACCAAGAACCCTGGGGGATTTCCCCTCTGCCTCTCTAACCTAGGGATCACTGGGCAGTGATCAGGAGCAGGAACCCCTGCTAATTTCCACTCTCACTAACCCTGGGGTCATTGGACAGTGATCAGGAGCAGGAAGCCTGGCTCATTTCCCTTCTCTCCCTAACCCTTATGTCACTGGATAGTGATCAGGGTCAAGAACACTAGCTGATTTCCACTCTGTCTAACCCAGGAGTATTTGGACATTGACCAGGAGCTGGAACCTTTGCTGATTTCCACTCTCTCTAACCCAGAGGCTGCTGGATAGTGATCTAGAGCAGGAACCCTGTCTTATTTCCTCACTCGCTAACCTAGGGGTCATTGGGCAATGATCAGGAGCAGGAACCCTGGCGGATTGCCACGCCCTCTAACCCAGGAGTCACTGGACAGTGATCAGGAGGAGGAACACTGGCTGATTGGCACACTGTCTAAACCAGGATTTACTGGTCAGTGATCAGGAGCAAGAACCCGAGCTGATTTCCACTCTCTCTCTAACCCAGGGATCACTGGTCAGTGATCAGGAGCTTGAAACCTTCCTGATTTCTCCTATTCTGTCAACCAGTGGTCACTGGGCAGTGATCAGGAGCAAGAACCTTGACTGATTTCAACACTCTCTACCCAGGGATCACTGACCGTGATCAGGAGCAGGAACCCTGGTTGAATTCCCCTCTCTCTAACCCAGGGGTCACTGGGCAGTGATCAGGAGCAGCAACCCTGGCTGATTTCCACACTCTCTAACTCAGGGGTCACTGGACAGTGATCAGGAGCAGGAACCCTGACTGATTTCCCCTCTCTCGAACCCAGGGATCACTGGACAGTGATCAGGAGCAGGAACCCTGGCTGATTTTCACTCTCTTCTCTAACCCAGGGGTCACTGGGCATTGATCAGGAGCTGGAACCCTGGCTGATTTCCACACTCTCTAACCCTGGGGTCATTGGACAGTGATCAGGAGCAGGAAGCCTGGCTCATTTCCCTTCTCTCCCTAACCATTATGTCACTGGATAGTGATCAGGGTCAAGAACACTAGCTGATTTCCACTCTGTCTAACTCAGGAGTATCTGGACATTGACCAGGAGCTGGAACCTTTGCTGATTTCCACTCTCCCTAACCCAGAGGTTTCTGGATAGTGATCTAGAGCAAGAACTCTGTCTTATTTCCTCTCTCGCTAACCTAGGGATCAATGGAAAGTGATCAGGAGGAGGATCCCTGGCTGATTTCCACACCCTCTAACCCAGGAGTTACTGGACAGTGATCAGGAGCAGGAACCCTGGCTGATTTCCCCTCTCTCGAACCCAGGGCTCACTGGACAGTGATCAGGAGGAGGAACACTGGCTGATTTCCAATCGCTCTAACCCAGGGGTCATTGGGCAGTGATCAGGAACAGGAACCCTGGCTGATTTCCACTCTCTCTAAACAAGGGGTCACTGGACAGTGATCAGGAGCAGGAACCCTGGCTGATTTCCCCTCTCTCAAACTCAGGGGTCACTGGACTGTGTTCAGGAGGAGGAACCCTGATTGAATTCCCTTCTCTCTAACCCAGGGTTCACTGGGCAGTGATCTGGAGCAGGAACGCTGGCTGATTTCCACTCGCTCTAACACAGGGGTCATTGGGCGGGGATCATGAGCTGGAACCCTGGCTAATTTCCGCTCTCACTAACGCAGAGATAACTGGACAGTGATCAGGAGCAGGAGCCCTGTTTGAATTCTCCTCTCTCTAACCCAGGGGTCAATGGACAGTGATCAGGACCAAGAACCCGAGGGGATTTCCCCTCTGCCTCTCTAACCTAGGGATCACTGGACAGTGATCAGGAGCAGGAACCCTGGGGGATATCCCCTATGCCTCTCTAACCTAGGGATCACTGGGTAGTGATCAGGAGTAGGAACCACTGCTAATTTCCACTCTCACTAACCCTGGGGTCATTGGACAGTGATCAGGAGATGGAAGGCTGGCTCATTTCCCTTCTCTCCCTAACCCTTATGTCACTGGATAGTGATCAGCGTCAAGAACACTAGCTGATTTCCACTCTGTCTAACCCAGGAGTATCTGGACATTAACCAGGAGCTGGAACCTTTGCTGATTTCCACTCTCTCTAACCCAGAGGTTGCTGGATAGTGATCTAGATCAGGAACCCTGTCTTATTTCCTCTCTCGCTAACCTAGGGTTCACTGGGCAGTAATCAGGAGCAGGAACCCTGGCTGATTTCCACACTGTCTAACTCAGGGGTCACTGGACAGTAATCAGGAGCAGGAACCCTGGGGGATATCCCCTATGCCTCTCTAACCTAGGGATCACTGGGTAGTGATCAGGAGCAGGAACCACTGCTAATTTCCACTCTCACTAACCCTGGGGTCATTGGACAGTGATCAGGAGCTGGAAGCCTGGCTCATTTCCCTTCTCTCCCTAACCATTATGTCACTGGATAGTGATCAGGGTCAAGAACACTAGCTGATTTCCACTCTGTCTAACCCAGGAGTATCTGGACATTGACCAGGAGCTGGAACCTTTGCTGATTTCCACTCTCTCTAACCCAGAGGTTGCTGGATAGTGATCTAGATCAGGAACCCTGTCTTATTTCCTCTCTCGCTAACCTAGGGTTCACTGGACAGTGATCAGGAGGAGGAACACTGGCTGATTGCCACACTGTCTAAACCAGGATTCACTGGGCAGTGATCAGGAGCAGGAACCCGAGCTGATTTCCACTCTCTCTCTAACCCAGGGATCACTGGACAGTGATCAGGAGCTTGAAACCTTCCTGATTTCTCCTATTCTGTCAACCAGTGGTCACTGGGCAGTGATCAGGAGCAAGAACCTTGACTGATTTCAACACTCTCTACCCAGGGATCACTGACAGTGATCAGGAGCAGGAACCCTGGTTGAATTCCCCTCTCTCTAACCCAGGGGTCACTGGGCAGTGATCAGGAGCAGCAACCCTGGCTGATTTCCACACTCTCTAACTCAGGGGTCACTGGACAGTGATCAGGAACAGGAACCCTGACTGATTTCCCCTCTCTCGAACCCAGGGATCACTGGACAGTGATCAGGAGCAGGAACCCTGGCTGATTTTCACTCTCTTCTCTAACCCAGGGGTCACTGGGCATTGATCAGGAGCTGGAACCCTGGCTGATTTCCACACTCTCTAACCCTGGGGTCATTGGACAGTGATCAGGAGCAGGAAGCCTGGCTCATTTCCCTTCTCTCCCTAACCATTATGTCACTGGATAGTGATCAGGGTCAAGAACACTAGCTGATTTCCACTCTGTCTAACTCAGGAGTATCTGGACATTGACCAGGAGCTGGAACCTTTGCTGATTTCCACTCTCCCTAACCCAGAGGTTTCTAGATAGTGATCTTGAGCAAGAACTCTGTCTTATTTCCTCTCTCGCTAACCTAGGGATCAATGGAAAGTGATCAGGAGGAGGATCCCTGGCTGATTTCCACACCCTCTAACCCAGGAGTTACTGGACAGTGATCAGGAGCAGGAACCCTGGCTGATTTCCCCTCTCTCGAACCCAGGGCTCACTGGACAGTGATCAGGAGGAGGAACACTGGCTGATTTCCAATCGCTCTAACCCAGGGGTCATTGGGCAGTGATCAGGAACAGGAACCCTGGCTGATTTCCACTCTCTCTAAACAAGGGGTCACTGGACAGTGATCAGGAGCACGAACCCTGGCTGATTTCCACTCTCTCTAAACAAGGGGTCACTGGTCAGTGATCAGGAGCAGGAACCCTGGCTGATTTCCCCTCTCTCAAACTCAGGGGTCACTGGACTGTGTTCAGGAGGAGGAACCCTGATTGAATTCCCCTCTCTCTAACCCAGGGTTCACTGGGCAGTGATCATGAGCTGGAACCCTGGCTAATTTCCGCTCTCACTAACGCAGAGATAACTGGACAGTGATCAGGAGCAGAAGCCCTGTTTGAATTCCCCTCTCTCTAACCCAGGGCAACACGGTGGCATAGTGGTTAGCACTGATGCCTCACAGCGCCAGGGACCCGGGTTCGAATCTGACCTCGGGTGACTGTCTGTGTGGAGTTTGCACATTCTCCCCGTGTCTGCGTGGGTTTTCTCCGGGTGCTCCGGTTTCCTCCCAGTCCAAAAATGTGCGGGTTAGGTTGATTTGGCTATGATAAATTGACCCTTAGTGTTAGGGGGGGATTAAATATGTGGGGTTACAGGGGTAGGGTGGGATATGTGTACTGTGGGGATTAAAGCAGGGACAGGGTACTGGACTTGGATGATCAGCCATGATCGTATTGAATGGTGGGGCAGGCTCGACGGGCCGAATGGCCTACTCCTGCTCCTAGATTCTATGTTTCTATGTTTCTATGTTTCTATGTTTCTATGAATTCTCCTCTCTCTAACCCAGGGGTCAATGGACAGTGATCAGGACCAAGAACCCGAGGGGATTTCCCCTCTGCCTCTCTAACCTAGGGATCACTGGACAGTGATCAGGAGCAGGAACCCTGGGGGATATCCCCCATGCCTCTCTAACCTAGGGATCACTGGGTAGTGATCAGGAGCAGGAACCACTGCTAATTTCCACTCTCACTAACCCTGGGGTCATTGGACAGTGATCAGGAGCTGGAAGCCTGGCTCATTTCCCTTCTCTCCCTAACCCTTATGTCACTGGATAGTGATCAGGGTCAAGAACACTAGCTGATTTCCACTCTGTCTAACCCAGGAGTATCTGGACATTGACCAGGAGCTGGAACCTTTGCTGATTTCCACTCTCTCTAACCCAGAGGTTGCTGGATAGTGATCTAGATCAGGAACCCTGTCTTATTTCCTCTCTCGCTAACCTAGGGTTCACTGGGCAGTAATCAGGAGCAGGAACCCTGGCTGATTTCCATACTGTCTAACTCAGGGGTCACTGGACAGTGATCAGGAGCAGGAACCCTGACTGATTTCCCCAATCTCGAACCCAGGGGTCACTGGACAGTGATCAGGAGGAGGAACCTTTGCTGATTTCCACTCTCTCTAACCCAGAGGTTGCTGGATAGTGATCTAGAGCAGGAACCCTGTCTTATTTCCTCTCTCGCTAACCTAGGGGTCACTGGGCAATGATCAGGAGCAGGAACCCTGGCAGATTGCCACCCTCTCTAACCCAGGGTGTCACTGGACAGTGATCAGGAGGAGGATCCCTGGCTGATTTCCACACTCTCTAACCCAGGAGTTACTGGACAGTTATCAGGAGGAGGATCCCTGGCTGAATTCCCCTCTGTCTAACCCAGGAGTCACTGGACAGTGATCAGGAACTAAAACCCTGGCTGAATTCCACTCTCTCTAACCCAGGGGTCAATGGACAATGATCAGGACCAAGAACCCTAGGGTATTTCCTCTCTCTCTCTAACCTAGGGATCACTGGACAGTGATCAGGAGCAGGAACCCTGGCTGATTTCCCCTCTGCCTCTCTAACCTAGAGATCACTGGGCAGTAATCAGGAGCAGGAACCACTGCTAATTTCCACTCTCACTAACCCTGGGGTCATTGGACAGTGATTAGGAGCAGGAAGCCTGGCTCATTTCCCTTCTCTCCCTAACCCTTATGTCACTGGATAGTGATCAGGGTCAAGAACACTAGCTGATTTCCACTCTGTCTAACCCAGGAGTATCTGGACATTGACCAGGAGCTGGAACCTTTGCTTATTTCCACTCTCTCTAACCCAGAGGTTGCTGAATAGTGATCTAGAGCAGGAACCCTGTCTTATTTCCTCTCTCGCTAACCTAGGGGTCACTGGGCAATGAACAGTAGCAGGAACCCTGGCAGATTGCCACTCTCTCTAACCCAGGGGGTCACTGGACAGTGATCAGGAGGAGAAACACTGTCTGATTTCCACTCTCACTAACCCAGGGGTCATTGGGCGGTGATCAGGAGGAGGAACACTGGCTGATTTTCTCTCTCTCTAACCCAGGGATCACTGGACATTGATCAGGAGCAGGAGCCCTGGCTGCTTTCCATTCTCACTAACCCTGAGGTCACTGGGCAGTGATCAGGAGCAGGAACCCTGGCTGATTTCCACTCTCACTAACCCAGTGACAACAGGACAGTGAGTTGGAGCAGGAATCCTGGCCGATTTCCCCTCTCTGTAACCCAGGTTTCACTGGGCATTGTGAGGGTTTTTTGTCTCGGGCTTATTTGTAGGTCAGCCAGTTATGTTTTCCTGGACTGTCCTTGCCCGCTGTGCGGTTGCGAATCGCTACCCTTATTAGTTCTGAGCCCAGGACTTACCGAGCGGCGATAAGGACAAACGAACAGACCCGTGGATTGGTGCGAGGAAAACCAATGTTTATTTAACAGAGATGAAACATAACATGTCAATCTTAACTTCGGTATAAACGAGGGAAATGACAGTAGAACAATACCCCACCCCTCCCAACCCCACTTTACTAGCTAAGTTAGACTCTTGAGGACCAGGGATAAAGCTCACCAAACGAATCCTTTTACAGTTGAGATATAGTTTAAAGTCCTTTTAAGTAAAAAGTTTTATAAGGCCCTTGTGCCTCGAGGTGTCTGATGGTCACTGGAACCGTTGCTCTGGTTTCTTGCGTGTCGCTCTGTTTCTGGAGCTGCTGGCCTTCTTTGTTGAACGGTCTTGTTTCTGTTGAACTCTGTACTGGAGAACTCCTGTGCTTCAGCTGTCCTGCTTGTGGCCTCTCTGTGTCGAACTCCTGCTTGTTCCAGCACAGGTCGCTGTAGCCCCCGGCTTGTAGAACTCTCCTTGTTCCAGCACAGGTCTCCAGTTATACTCTTCGATTGTTCCTTATTTGCCTGCCAAATCTTCCCAGTGCTTTGTTTAATTCTGGTGGGCTTGTTAAGGTTGTTAACTTTAATGGCAGGAGATGGCCTTAACGATATTAAATATTTGTTAAGTGGAGGATGATTGCTGGTCTGATGGTTGTTCAGTTGTGTTGCCTTTACTTCTTTGTATAAATGCTGAACAGTTTGATGGGGCTGGAGACAGGTCGATGACCTGTAATATACAACATTGTCTGTAGAGGCCAGCCCCGCCTCCTTTGGCAGCCTGTACTGAGGTCTGCATGTCACCTGGCCTGCTGTTTTTGCAGGGCCCTGGTTTCTGTTCAATGTCGCAGGCTTCTGCCACGAGGTCTAGAAGCCAGTTTGTCGAGGGTACCCCTTATTAATAACTCTGGGGAATGTGGGAATTTTGAGAACCCGACAGCAGTGATCAGGAGCTGGAACCCTGGCTGATTACCACTCTCTCTCATCCAGGGATCATAAGAACATCGTCATCAAACCAGCGGACAAAGGAGGAGCCACCGTCATACAGAACAGAATGGACTATTGCAAAGAAGCATACCGACAACTGGACAACCAGGAACACTACAGACATTAACCGGAAATCCGACCAAAGAACACACCCGCCAACTCAATAGACTGATCAAGACCTTCGATCCAGACCTTCAAAGCATCCTACATGCTCTCATCCCACGTACTCCCCGTGTAGGAGACTTTTACTGCCTCCCAAAGATACACAAAGCCAACACACCCGGACGTCCTATCGTATCAGGCAATGGAACCCTGTGTGAGAACCTCTCTGGATACATCGAGGGCATCCTGAAACCCATCGTACAGGGAACCCCCAGCTTCTGTCGCGACACTACAGACTTCTTACAGAAACTCAGCACCCACGGACCAGTTTAACCAGGAACACTCCTTGCCACGATGGACGTATCGGCACTCTACACCAGTATCCCCCACGATGACGGCATCGCTGCAACAGCCTCAGTACTCAACACCAACAACAGCCAATCTCCAGACGCCATCCTACAACTCATCCGCTTCATCCTTGACCACAATGTCTTCACCTTTGACAACCAGTTTTTTACCCAAACACACGGAACAGCCATGGGGACCAAATTCGCACCCCAATACGCCAACATCTTCATGCACAAGTTCGAGCAAGACTTCTTCGCTGCACAGGACCTCCAACCAACGCTGTACACCAGATACATCGACGACATCTTCTTCCTTTGGACCCACGGCGAAGGATCACTGAAAGGACTACACGATAACATCAACAAGTTCCATCCCACCATCAAACTCACCATGGACTACTCCTCAGAATCGGTTTCATTCCTGGACACACGAATCTCCATCATGACAATCATAAGAACGGGATATGATGCTCGACTCGTCGATCGACAGTTCCGACGGGCCACAGCGAAAAATCACATAGACCTCCTCAGAAGGCGAACACGGGACACAACCAACAGAGTACCCTACGTCATCCAGTACTTCCCCGGAGCGGAGAAACTACGCCATGTTCTTCGCAGCCTTCAACATGTCATCGATGACGATGGACACCTTGCTAAGGCCATCCCCACGCCTCCACTACTTGCCTTCAAGCAGCCGCCTAACCTCAAAAGTACCATCGTTCGCAGCAAATTACCCAGCTGTCAGGAGAACAGCGACCACGACACCACACAACCCTGCCACGGCAACCTCTGCAAGACATGCCAGATCATCAACAGAGATACCATCATCACACGTGAGGACACCACCCACCAGGTATATGGTAAATACTCATGTGACTCGGCCAACGTTGTCTACCTGATACGTTGCAGGAAAGAATGCACCGTGGCATGGTACATCGGCGAGACCATGCAGACACTGAGAACACGTATGAACGGACACCGCGCAACAATCGCCAGGCAGGATTGTTACCTCCCAGTCGGGGAACACTTCAGCAGTCAAGGACATTCAGCCTCGGATCTGCGGGTTAGCGTTCTCCAAGGTGGTCTTCGAGACACGCGACAACGCAAAATCATCCGCACCCATGAGGACGGACTCAACGGGAATCTCGGGTTCATGTCACGCTACAGAACGTGACTCGACATCGTTGTCTTGTTTTCCAGTTTTTTAAAAAAAAGTTAAAAGCTTAACTGCAGACTGCAGCATTTGACACGTTGGACCCCCAGTGACCCACCTCATTGTATTAGCTGTACTCTGATGTGTCTTTGATGTAATGCCTCCCTAACAGATTGTATCTCTGCAGACAAATTGTTCTCTGTCTATATATACTGTGTAATCGATTCCCTCACTGTACCTTTACCTGACGAAGGAGCAGCGCTCCGAAAGCTCGTAATTTTAAATAAAACTGTTGGACTATAACCTGGTGTTGTGCGACTTCTCATTTTTGTCCACCCCAGTCCAACACCGGCATCTCCACATCATCTTCCAGGGATGACAGGACACTGATCAGGAGCAAGATCCCTGGCTGATTTCCACTTTCTCTAAACCAGGGGTCACTGGAGATTGATCAGGAGCAGGAACCCTGGCTGATTTCCCAACTCATTAACCCAGGGGTCAATGGACAGTGATCAGGAGCAAGAACCCTGGCTGATTTATTCTTTTCTCTAACCCAGTGCTCACAAGACATTGATCAGGAGCAAGAACACTGGCTGATTTCCCCTCTATCTAACCCAGGGTTCATTGGACAGTGATCAGGAGCAAGAACCCTGGCAGATTTCAATTCTCTCTAACCCAGGGGTAATTGGGCAGTGATCAGGAGCAAGAACCCTGGGTGATTTCCTCTCCCTCTGCAACCCAGGGGACTTTGGACAGTGATCAGAAGCCGGAGCACTGACTAATTTACACTCTCACTAACCATGGGGTCTTTGGACAGTGACCAGCAGCAGGAACCCTGGCTGATTTCCCCTCTCTCCCAAACCCTGGTTTCACTGGACAGTGATCAAGAGTTGGCACCTTGGCTGATTTCCTCTCTCTCTCTCTCTAACCCAGGGGTCACTGGGCAGTGATCAGGAGCAAGAACCTTGGCTGATTTCCCCTCTCTCTAACCCAGGGGTCGCTGGGCAGTGATCAGGAGCAGGAACACTGGCTGATTTCCACTCTCTCCCTAACCCTGATGTCTCTGTACAGAGATCAGGATTAGGCACCTTGGCTGATTTCCTCTCTCTCTAACCCAGGGGTCTTTGGACAGTGATCAGGAGCAGGAACCCCAGCTGATTTCCTCTCTCACTAACCCAGGGGTCTTTGGACAGTGATCAGGAGCAGGAACCCTGGCTGATTTCCCCTCTCTCTAACCCAGGGGTCTTTGGACAGTGATCAGGAGCAGGAACCCCAGCTGATTTCCCCTCTCTCTAACCCAGGGGTCTTTGGACAGTGATCAGGAGCAGGAACCCTGGCTGATTTCCACTCTCACTAACCCAGGGAGTCACTGGGCAGTGATCAGCAGCAGGAACCCTGGCTGAATTCCCCTCTCTCCCTAGCCCTGATGTCACTGGACAGTGATCAAGAGTTGGCACATTGGCTGATTTCCCCTCTCTCTAACCCAGGGCACACTGTACAGTGAAGAGGAGCAAGAACCCTGGCTGATTTCCACCATCTCTAACGCAGGGGTCGCTGGACAGTGATCAGGAGCAGGAACCCTGGCTGATTTCTACTCTCACTAACCCAGCGGTCTCTGGACAGTGATCAGGTGCAGGAACCCTGGTTGATTTCCCCTCTCTCCCTAACACTGATCTCACTGGACAGTGATCAAGATTAGGCACCTTGGCTGATTTCCTCTCTCTCTCTAACTCAGCGATCACAGAACAGTGATCAGGAGCAAGAACCTTAGTTGATTTCCATTCTCTCTAACCCAGGAGTGTCTGGATGGTGATCATGAGCTGGAACCTTGGCTGATTTCCAGTTTCTCTAACCCAGGGATCACAGGCAGTGATCAGGAGCAGGAACCCCGGCTGATTTCCACTCTATCTCTAACCCAGGGGTCACTGTGCAGTGATCAGGAGCAGGAACCCCGGCTGATTTCCACTCTATCTCTAACCCAGGGGTCACTGTGCAGTGATCAGAAGCAGGAACCCTGGTTGATAAGAGCACAGCAGTTATCATGGGCGACTTTAATCGACATATAGATTGGGCTAACCAAATTAGTAACAATACTGTGGAGGAGGAATTCCTAGAGTGTGTACGGGATGGTTTCCTGGACCAATATGTTGAGCAACCAACCAGAGATCAGGCCATCTTAGACTGGGTATTAAGTAATGAGAAAGGATTAATTAGCAATCTTGTTGTACGAGGCCCTTTGGGTCGGAGCGATCATTATATGATCGAATTCTTCATAAGATGGAGAGTGAAGTAGTTGACTCAGAGACTAGGGTCCTGAATTTAAATAAAAGAAACTACGATGGTACGAGGCGCGAGTTGGGTAGAATTGATTGGGGAATGTCACTCAAAGGGTTGATGGTGGAGAGGCAATGGCAAGCATTCAAAGATCGCATGAATGAACTACAGAATTTGTTCATCCCAGTTCGGCATAAAAATAAAACAAAAAAGGTGACTCAACCGTGGCTAACAAAGAAAATTAGGGATAGCATAAGATCCAAGGAAAGGACATATAAATTGGCCAGAAAAAGCAGAAAACCTGAGGATTGGGAGCAGTATAGTATTCAGCAAAGGAGGACAAATGGATTAATTAAGAGGGGGAAAATAGAGTATGAGAGTAAGCTTGCGAGGAACATAAAAACTGACTGTAAAAGCTTTTATAGATATGTGAAGAGAAAAAGATTGGTGAAGTCAAGCGTAGGTCCCTTGCAGTCAGAATCAGGGGAATTTATAATGGGGAACAAAGAAATGGCAGACCAATTAAATACATACTTTGGTTCTGTCTTCACAAAGGAGGACACAAATAACCTCCCAGAGATGTCGGGGAACATACGGTCTAATGAGAAGGAGGAACTGAAAGAAATCAGTATTTGTAGGGAAATAGTGTTAGGGAAATTGACAGGATTGAAGGCCGATAAATCCCCAGGGCCTGATAATCTACATCCTAGGGTACTTAAGGTACTGGCCCTAGAAATAGTAGATGCGTTGCTGGTCATCTTCCAAAATTCTATAGACTCTGGAACAGTACCCATGGATTGGAGGGTAGCTAATGTTACCCCACTATTCAAAAAAGGTGGTAGAGAGAAAACGAGGAATTACAGACCGGTAAGCCTGACATCGGTAGTGGGAAAAATGCTAGAGTCCATTATAAAAGATGTAATAGCAGAGCACTTGGAAAACAGTGACAGGATCGGACAAAGTCAACATGGATTTACAAAAGGCAAATCGTGCTTGACTAATCTACTGGAATTTTTTGAGGATGTAACTGCTAAAATGGATAAGGGAGAACCAGTGGATGTGGTGTATTTGGACTTTCAGAAGGCTTTCGATAAGGTCCCACATAAGAAATTAGCGTGCAAAGTTAAGGCACATGGGATTGGGGTCAAGGTATTGACTTGGATAGAGAACTGGTTGGTGGACAGAAAGCAGAGAGTAGGAATTAATGGGTCTTTTTCCGAGTGGCAAGCAGTGACTAGTGGGGTACCGCAGGGATCGGTCCTTGGACCCCAGCTATTCACAATATACATTAATGATCTAGATAAGGGAATTAAATGTAATATCTCCAAGTTTGCAGATGACACAAAGCTGGGTGGGAGTGTGTGCCGTGAGGAGGATGCCGAGAAACTCCAGGATGATTTGGACAGGTTGGGTGATTGGGCAGAAGCATGGCAGATGCAATATAATGTGGATAAATGCGAGGTTATCCACTTTGGTGTCAAAAACAGGAAGGCAGATTATTATCTGAATGGCAATAGATTGGGAGAAGGGGAAGTGCAACGAGACCTGGGTGTTCTTGTAAACCAATCACTGAAGTTAAGCATGCAGGTGCAGCAGGCGGTGAAGAAGGCAAATGGTATGTTGGCCTTCATAGCGAAAGGGTTTGAGTATAGGAACAGGGATGTCCTGCTGCAGTTGTACAGGGCCTTGGTGAGACCACATCTTGAGTATTGTGTGCAGTTTTGGTCGCCTTATCTGAGGAAGGATGTTCTTGCCATGGAAGGAGTTCAGCGAAGATTCACCAGACTGATACCTGGGATGCAGGAATGACGTATGAAGAGAGATTGGGTCGATTGGGCTTATACTCACTAGAGTTTAGAAGAATGAGAGGGGATCTCATTGAAACTTATAAAATTCTAACAGGACTAGACAGACTAGATGCAGGAAGGATGTTCCCGATGGCCGGGGAGTCCAGAACCAGGGGTCACAGTCTAACGATAAGGGGTAAGCCATTTAGGACTGAGAGGAGGAGGAATTTCTTCACCCAGTGAGTGGTGAACCTGTGGAATTCTCTACCACAGAAGGCAGTAGAGGCCAATTCATTAAATATATTCAAGAAGGAGTTAGATATATTTCTTAAAACTAAAGGGATCAAGGGATATGGGGAGAAGGCAGGTACAGGGTACTGAATTTGGATGATCAGCCACGATCTCATTGAATGGCGGAGCAGGCTCGAGGGGCTGAATGGCCTACTCCTGCTCCTATCTTCTATGTTTCTATGTTTCTATGTTGATTTCCACTCTCTCTAATCCAGGGGTCACAGGGCAGTGTTCAGGAGCAAGATCCCAAGCTGATTTCTACTCTCTCTAAACCAGGAATGTCTGGACAGTGATCAGGAACAGGAACCCTGGCTGATTTCCAGTCACTCTAACCCAGGGATCACAGGAGAGTGATCAGGAGCAGGAACCCTGGCTGATTTCCCCTCTCTCTAACCCAGGGGTCACTGGACAGTGATCAGGAGCAGGAACCCTGGCTGATTTCCCCTCTCTCTAACCCAGGAGTCACTGGGCAATGATCAGGAGCTGGAACTCTGGCTAATTTGCAGTCTCTCTAAACCAGGAGTCACTGGGCAGTGATCAGGAGCAGGAACACTGACTGATTTCCCCTTCTCCCTAACCCAGGTATCACAGGACAGTGATCAGGAGCAGGAACCCTGGCTGATTTCCTCTCTCTCTCTAACCCAGGTATCACAGGAGTGTGATCAGGAGCAGGAACATTGTCTGATTTCCCCTCTCTCTCTAAAACAGGAGTCACTGGTTTGTGAACAGGAGCAGGAACCCTGGCTGATTTCCCCTCTCTCCCAAACTCAGGGGTCACTGGACAGTTATCAGGAGCAAGAACCTTGGCTGATTTCCACACCCTCTAATGTGGGAGTCACTGGGTAGTGATCAGGACCTGAAACCCTGGCTGATTTTCCTCTCTCTCTCTAACGCAGGTATCACTGGAGAGTGATCAGGAGCAGGAACCCTGGCTGATTTCCCCTCTCACCCTAACCCAGGGGCCACTGGGCAGTGATCAGGAGCAGGCTCTGGCTGATTTCCCTTCTCTCTCTAATCCAGGGCTCACTGGACAGGATCAGGATCAGGAACCCTGTCAGATTTCCCCTCTCTCTAAATCAAGGGTCTGTGGACAGTGATCAGCAAACCCGGGGCCAGAGATCAGGATTCGGCACGTTGGCTGATTTCCCCTCACTCTCTAACTCAGGGATCACAGGACAGTTATCAGGAGCAAGATCCCTAGCTGATTTCCTCTCTCTCTAAACCAGGAGTATCTGGACAGTGATCAGGAGTAGGAACCCTGGCTGATTTCCTGTGTCTCTAACCCAGGGGTCACTGGGCAGTGATCAGGAGCAGGAACCCTGGCTGATTTCCACTCCCTCTAATCCCGGAGTCGCCGGACAGTGATCAGGAGCTTGAATCCTGGCTGATTTCCACTCTCTCTCTAAACCAGAGGTCACTCGATTGTGATCAGGAGCAGGAATGCTGGCTGATATCCCCTCTCTCCCAAACCCAGGGATCACTGGTCAGTGATCAGGAGCAGGAATCCTGGCTGACTTCCTCTCTCTCTCAAAACCAGGAATCAATCGTGTAAGGGTTTTTGAATGTCTCTCAGCCTGTGAGATTCGTGTGGCTCTGTGCAGCCGGTTGTCAGTGCGGGTTTAGGCCTTGTTGCCTGTTCTGGTCTCCAGCCAGTCTGGGAGCACTAGACACACCTGTGAGTGGTTCGACCCACTCGCCCTTACGGTTCTAGACACTGGATTTAGATGCGAGAGCAGTAATGGAGATGAAACGCAGGTAGACTCGGTTGAATGGTACGAAATGGAAAATCTTTATTGCATAATACTTAAGATTACGAAATACATGTCATAAGCACAGATTAATGACAGTACAATCTTGCACGCAGTTATGTAATTACTTTCAGGGAAACGAGGAACGAACGACACATCGTAAATGGGGGCGCACATTACAATTATCCTTAATACTTAAAACCCTCCCCTATCAATATCTGTCCTAGCTAGATTCGTAGGATTCGAGACTCATGCTCACCACTCGTGATAACTCGGAGAATTCCGAAAACTCTGATCGGATGTTTTTTACCGCAGCACCCACGTGTCGATCAGGGGGTCTCCTGGCCCCACTTGTTTACTCGTTTCTACTCCGGCTAGCAGGCTGGAATGTCTGCTGTCATGAAGATCTGTGTTGTCCTCGGAGTTCCGACTCTACTCAAAAAAAAAGTCTTCCTGTGCCCTCGCACTGATGCGATAAAATTCAAAGAAGAGTCTTCCTATGTCAGTTCTGTAGAACTCAAAGAAGTCTTCCTGGCAAGGAAAATGTCTATTCGACCTACAGGCGCGGTCGGGGCTTACTGACCGTGGCGATAAGTATGGTCTTCTTCTCTTCTCATCTCATCTCATCTCATCTCATCTCATCTCGGGCCTTCGGTTCCAACACCGTTTACCGACTTATCGGAATGGTGCGCCCGCTTCAAGGCTTCAGAGCCCAGTTCTATACAGGTCTTCGCGACACGACACGAGGTAGATCCGAGCGGATCATAAAGTTCAACAGTCTTTTGAAAAGAGACACGAGGCAAGCAGGAACAAGACGGCGAGTGAAGAGCACAGGAGCAGCCACGAGGATGAACACCAGCAAGATAAGAGTCAACCGAATAAGAGAAAGATGGACGGTTTGGGGCTTGCAATTATAGTGCAAAATCTTCCATTTCCCGCCCAACCTTAATGTCTTTTCTTTTGTTAGGGTTTGGCGCTCAAATGTCTTGTATAGGGTGATCTCCGTTTTAATGGTTTCGGGGCTACTCGTAAATGTCTGAGTACCTGTTAATATTTCTCCCATTGTTTATTCGGTCGGTGTTCTCCCTGGAGGGGTTTTGGGGCTTCCAAGTGTTTTCTGTAACTACCCGCTAACGGCTCTCTCATCGTAGAGTCGTTGGGATTTTACATATTAATGTCTTTGGATGGGCTCTTGATTACTTGGTACAATAGCTTTCATTCGTACCTGGGAGACCAATTTCAGTATTTATGTGTATACTGTAAACCCATGATGTCTCGTGTATTATCTTCAATGTGCTGAGTCTTAATCGATCTTGCACAAATGTTTATTGGAACGCCATCTTGTCTGCCTGTTCTGGTCTAGAATGTTCCGCCACGAGGTGCGGCGGCCATTTTACAAGCTGCTTGTGTCCACTTTGAAAACCTGACAGCATTCTGCTGAAATAAAAGCTGTTTGAACGAAACTCTGTGTTTTTCTCCTTATTAATAAAATCGCGATATATTGCGAATTCTACAATCGACAGTGATCAAGAGCAGGAACCCTGGTTGATTTCCACTGCCTCTCTAACCCTGAATTCACCGGACAGTGATCAGGAGTAGGCACCCTGGCTAATTTCCTCTGTCAAACCAAAGTTTCTCTGGACAGTGATCAGGAGCAGGAACACTTGCTGATTTACCCTCTCTCTCTAACCCAGGGGTCACTGTGCAGTGATCAGGAGTAGGCACCCTGGCTGATTTCCCCTCTCTCTAATACAGGGATCACTGGACAGTGATCAGGAGCAGGAAACCTGGCTGATTTCCCCTTCTCTCTAACCACGGATTGCTGGACAGTGAACAGGAGCTGGAACCCTGGCATATTTGCAGTCTCTCTAACACAGGGATCACTGGAGAGTGATAAGGAGCTGGAACCCTGGCTGATTTTCCCTGTCTCTAACTAAGGTGATACTAGGTAGTGATCAGGATCAGGAACGCTGGCTAATTCCCACTCTCTAATACAGGGGTCATTGGATATTGATCAGGAGCAAGAACCCTGGCTGATTTTCCCCTCTCTCTAACCCAGGAGTCACTGGGCACTGATCAGGAGCAGGAACCCTGGCTGATTTCCTCTCTCTCTCTAACCCAGGGGTAACTGGAGATGATCAGGAGCAGGAACATTGTCCGATTTCCCCTCTCTCTAACCCAGGGGTCTCTGGACAGTGATCAGGAGCAAGAACCCTGGCTGATTTCCCCTCTCTCACTAACCCAGGGGTCACTGGACAGTGATCAGGAGCAGGATCCCTGGCTGATTTCCCCTCTCTCACTAACCCAGGGGTCACTGGACAGTGATCAGGAGCAGGATCCCTGGCTGATTTCCCCTCTCTCACTAACCCAGGGGTCACTGGCCAGTGATCAGGAGCAAGAACCCTGGCTGATTTCCCCTCTCTCACTAACCCAGGGGTCACTGGACAGTGATCAGGAGCAGGAACCCTGGCTGATTTCCCCTCTCTCTCTAACCCAGGGGTCACTGGGCAGTGATCAGGAGCAGGAACCCTGGCTGATTTCCCCTCTCTCTAACCCAGGGTTCACTGGGCAGTGGTCAGAAGCAGGAACCCAGGCTGATTTCCCCTCTCTCTAACCCAGGGATCGCTGGACAGTGATCAGGAGCAGGAACCCTGGCTGATTTCCTCTCTCTCTAACCCAGTGGTCACTGGGCAGTGATCAGGAGCAGGAACCCTGGCTGATTTCCACTCTCTCTCTCACCCAGGATTCAGTAGGCAGTGATCAGGAGCAGGAACCCTGGCTGATTTCCCCTCTCTATCTAACCCAGGGGTCACGGGACAGTGATCAGGAGCAGGAAACCTGGCTGATTTTCCCTCTCTCTAACCCAGGGGTCACTGGGAAGTGATCAGGAGCAGGAACCCTGGCTGATTTTCCCTCTCTCTAACCCAGGGGTCACTGGACAGTGATCAGGAGCAGGAACCCTGGCTGATTTCCTCTCTCTCTCTAACCCAGGGGTCACTGGTCAGTGATCAGGAGCAGGAACCCTGGCTGATTTCCTCTCTCTCTCTGAAACAGGAGTCACTGGTTCATGAACAGGAGCAGGGACCCTGGCTGATTTCCACCCTCTCTAACCCAGAAGTCACTGGGCAGTGATCAGGAGCAGGAAACCTGTCTGATTTCCAGTCCTTCTAACCCATGGGGTCACTGACAGTGATCAGGAGCTGGAAACCTGTCTGAGTTCCAGTCCTTCTAACCCAGGGGTCACTGGGCAGTGTTCAGGAGCTGGAAACCTGTCTGAGTTCCAGTCCTTCTAACCCAGGGGTCACTGGGCAGTGTTCAGGAGCACGAAACCTGTCTGATTTCCTGTCCTTCTAACCCAGTAGTCACTGGACAGTGATCAGGAGCTGGAACCCTGGCTGATTTTCCCTCTCTCTAAACCAGAATTCACTGGGCAGTGATAAGGAGTAAGAAACTGTTGAATATCCCACTCTCCAACCCAGGAGTTGCCAGACAGTGATCAGCAGAAGGAAACATGGCTGATTTCCACCCACTCTAATGTGGGAATGTAAGGGGTGACCTGCGGCTCTGTGCTTAGCCTGGGTGCTAGGGTGGGGTTAGGCCTTGTTGCCTGTTCTGGTCTCCAGCCAGCCTGATAACACTAGACACCTGTGAGTGGTTCGACCCAATCGCCCTTACGGTTCTGACACTGGACATAGGTGCGAGAGCAATAATGCAGAGAAAGACTCAGGTAGACCCGGTTGAATAGTGCAAAATGGAAAATCTTTATTGCATATTATTCAAGATTACGAGATACATGTCATAAGCACAGATTAACGACAGTACAATCTTACACACAGTTATGAAACTAATTTTAGGGAAACGAGGAGCGCATGACACATCGTAAAAGGGGACACACAGTATAATTATCCTTAAAACTTAAACCCTCCCCTATCAATACCTGTCCTAATCTAGATTTGTAGGATCGAGACTCATGCTCACCACTCGTGATACATAGATACATAGATACATAGAAGATAGGAGCAGGAGTAGGCCATCCGGCCCTTCGAGCCTGCTCCGCCATTTAATGAGATCATGGCTGATCCTTCAATTCAGTATCCCGTCCCCGCCTTCTCTCCGTAACCCTTAACCCCTTTTGCCTGTAGAAATATATCTAATTCCCTCTTAAATATATTTAATGAGCTGGCGTACACTGCCCTCTGTGGCAATGAGTTCCACAGGTTCACCACCCTCTGAGTGAAGAAATTCCCCCTCATTTCTGTCCTAAATGGTTTAGCCCTTATCCTTAAATTATGTCCTCTAGTTCTGTTCTCACCCGCCAAGGGAAACATTCCTTCTGCATCTAGTCTGTCTAGACCTGTCAGAATTTTATACACTTCTATGAGGTCCCCTCTCAATCTTCTAAACTCCAGTGTGTACATCCCTAAACTACATAGTCTCTCCTCATAGGTCAATCCCGCTATTCCTGGTATCAGCCTGGTGAATCGCCGCTGCACCCCCTCCATGGCAAGAACATCTTTCCTCAGATGAGGCGACCAAAACTGTACACAGTACTCGAGGTGTGGTCTCACCAGTGCCCTGTACAGCTGCAGCAAGGTATCCCTGTTCCTGTATTCCAACCCTTTTGCTATGAAGGCCAGCATACCGTTTGCCTTCTTGACCGCCTGTTGCACCTGCATGCTCGCCTTCAGTGACTGGTGTACAAGAACACCCAGGTCTCTCTGTACTTGCCCCTCTCCCAATTTATTGCCATTTAAATAATAATTTGCCCTCCCGTTCCTGCACCCAAGGTGGATAACTTCGCACTTGTCCACATTATAGTGCATCTGCCATTTATCCGCCCAATCACCCAGTCTGTCCAAATCGCTCTGGAGCTTCCTGGTCTCCTCCTCTGAGCCCACCCCCCCTCCTAGTTTAGTGTCGTCTGCAAATTTGGAAATGCTGCATCCGACTCCCTGATCCAGGTCATTAATGTAAATTGTGAACAGCTGGGGACCCAGGACAGATCCCTGTGGTACCCCACTTGTTACTGCCTGCCATTCAGAAAATGAGCCGTTTATTCCAACTCTCTGTTTTCTATCTGACAGCCAGTTCTCTATCCACGTCAATACTTTCCCCTTTATCCCATGAGCTTCAATTTTCCATGCTAATCTTTTATGTGGGACCTTGTCGAAGGCCTTTTGGAAGTCCAGGTACACCACATCTACTGGCTCTCCCCCATCTATTTTACCAGTTACTCCCTCAAAAAATTCCAATAGATTAGTCAAGCACGATTTACCCTTTGTAAATCCATGTTGACTCTGTCCTATCCTGTCCCCATTTGCTAAGTGCTCCGCTATTTCATCCTTAATGATGGACTCCAGCATTTTGCCCACAACTGATGTAAGGCTTACAGGTCTGTAATTACCTGCTTTTTCCCTACCCCCCTTTTTGAATAGTGGGGTAACGTTAGCTACCCTCCAATCCATGGGCACTGTTCCCGAGTCTAATGAATTCTGAAAAATCATACTTAGTGCATCCGCTATCTCTAGGGCCACCTCCTTCAGTACCCTAGGATGCATGTTATCAGGCCCTGGGGATTTGTCCGCCTTCAATCCCTTTAGCTTCCTTAACACCATATCCTTAGAGATATTGATTTGCGTCAGTTCCTCCTTTGCCAATGTCCCTATTTTTCCCGATATCCCAGGGAGGTTTTTTGTGTCTTCCTTCGTAAAGACTGACCCAAAGTATGCATTTAGTTGGTCTGCCATTTCCTTATTTCCCGTTATATATTCCCCCGTATCTGACTGCAATGGACCAACTTTGGTTTTCACCAGTCTTTTCCTCTTGATATACTTATAAAAGCTTTTGGAGTTAGTTTTTATATTTTCCGCCAGCTTGCTTTCGTAAGCTATTTTGCCCCTCTTCGGAGTTATTCCGAGTTATCTGCTCGGATGTTTTTACCGCAGCACCTGACTATCCACGTGTTGAAGAGGGTTCTCTGTACCCCACTTGTTTACTCGTTTCTGCTCCGGCTAGCAGGCTGGACCGTCTGCTGTCATGAAGATCTGTGTTGCCCTCGGAGTTCGGACACCACTCGAAAAAGAGTCTTCCTGTGCCCGACACCAGTTGTCTGTAGAACTCAAAGAAGGGTCTTCCTAGGCCATTTGTGGAGTAGCCGATAAAATTCAAAGAAGTGTTTATTCGACTTACAGGCGCGGTCGGGGCTTACTGACCGTGGCGATGCGTACTGTCGTCTTCTTCTCTTCTCATCTCATCTCATCTCCTCTCGGGCCTTCGGTTCCAACACCGTTTACCGACTTCTCGGGATGGTGTGCCCGCTTCCAGGCCTCACAGCCCAGTTCTTCACAGATCTTCGCGGCAAGCCACGAGGTTGATCCTAGCGGATCAGAGTCCAGAGCCGTCAGGCAAGAGAGTAAAAGTTCTGCAGCCTTCCAGCGAGTCAAAACAGCAAGAGCAGCAAGAGACAGATGGACGGTTGTACCTTCCAGTTATAGTGCTGTAATTCCTCTTTTCCCGCCCAATCTTAATGTCTATCTTTTGTCAGGTTTTGGCGCTCAAACCTCTTGTATGGGGTGATCTCAGTCTTTAATGGGTTTCGGTGATACTTGTAACTGTCTGAGTACCCGTTAATATTTCTCCCATTGTGGAACCGGCTAGTAGTCTCCCTGGAGGGGTTTTGGGGCTTCCAAATGCTTACTGTAAGTACCCGCAAACGGCTCTCTCATCGTAGAGTCGTGGGGATTTTGCATATTAATGTCTTTGGATGGGTCCTTGATCGCTCGGTACAATAGCCCTTGTTTGCACCCGGGAGACCGATTCCAGTATTTATGTTTAAAATGCAAACCCATCATGTCTTGTCAATTATCTCAAATGTGCTGAGTCCTGTACGATCTTGCACAAATGTTTATTGGAACGCCATCTTGTCTGCCTACTGAAAGTCTAGAACTTTCTGCCACGAGGCGTGGCGGCCATTTTACAGGCTGTTTGTGTCCGTTTTGAAACCTGACAGCATTCTGCTGAAATAAAGCTGTTTGAACGAAACTTTATGTCTCTTTCTTATTTTATAAAATCGCGATAATTTTGCGAATTCTACAGGAGTCACTGGGTAGTGATAAGGAGCTGGAACCCTGGCTGAATTTCCCTCTCTCTCAGGTAACACTAGGCAGTGATCAGGAGCAGGAACCCTGGCGAATTTCCACTCTCCCTAACCCAGGGGTAATTGTGAGAAGTCGCACAACACCAGGTTATAGTCCAACAACTTTATTTGAGTTCACAAGCTTTCGGAGCGCTGCTCCTTCGTCAGGTGAAGTCAACACCGGCATCTCCACACCAAGGGTAATTGGGCAGTGATCAGGAGCAGGAACCCTGGGTGATTTCCCCTCTCTCTCTAACCCAGGGGTCACTGGGCAGTGATCAGGAGCTGGAACCCTGGCTGATTTCCCCTCTCTCTCTAACCCAGGGGTCACTGGGCAGTGATCAGGAGCAGGAACCCTGGCTGATTTCCCCTCTCTCTAACCCAGGAGTCACTGGGCAGTGATCAGGAGCAGGAACCCTGGCTGATTTCCCCACTCTCTCACCCAGGGGGTCACTGGACAGTGATCAGGAGCAGGAACCCTGGCTGATTTCCCCCACTCTTCACTCAGGGAGTCACTGGACTGTGATCAGGAGCAGGAACCCTGGCTGATTTCCCCTCTCTCTAACCCAGGGGTCACTGGACAGTGATCAGGAGCAGGAACCCTGGCTGATTTCCCCTCTCTCTAAACCAGGGGTCACTGGGCAGTGATCAGGAGCAGGAACCCTGGCTGATTTCCCTCTCTCTAACCCAGGGATCACTGGAAAGTGATCAGGAGCAGGAACCCTGGCTGATTTCCCCTCTCTCTAACCCAGGGATCACTGGGCAGTGATCAGGAGCAGGAACCCTGGCTGATTTCCCCTCTCTCTCTAACCCAGGGATCACTGGGAAGTGAACAGGAGCAGGAACATTGTCGGATTTCCCCTATCTCCCTAACCCTGATGTCATTGGCAGTGATTATGAATAGGCACCCTGGCGGATTTCCACCCTCTCTCTAACCCAGGGGTCACTGCGCAGTGATCAGGAGCAGGAACCCTGGCTGATTTCCCCTCTCTCACTAACCCAGGGGTCACTGCGCAGTGATCAGGAGCAGGAACCCTGGCTGATTTCCCCTGTCTCTAACCCAGGGGCCACTGGGAAAAGATCAGGAGCAGGAACCCTGGCTGATTTCCTCTCTCTCTCTAACCCAGGGGTCACTGGTCAATGATCAGGAGCAGGAACCCTGGCAGATTTCCTCTCTCTCTCTAACCCAGGGGTCACTGGTGTAAGGGTTTTTGTCTCTCAGCCTGTGAGATTCGTGTGGCTCTGTGCAGCCTGTATGTCAGTGCGGGTTTTGGCCTTGTTGCCTGTTCTGGTCTCCAGCCAGTCTGGGAGCACTAGACACACCTGTGTGTGGTTCGACCCACTCGCCCTTACGGTTCTAGACACTGGACTTAGATGTGAGAGCAGTAATGGAGATGAAACTCAGGTAGACTCGGTTGAATGGTACGAAATGGAAAATCTTTATTGCATATTATTTAAGATTACGAAATACATGTCATAAGCACAGATTAATGACAGTACAATCTTACACGCAGTTATGTAATTAATTTCAGGGAAACGAGGAACGAACGACACATCGTAAATGGGGGCACACATTACAATTATCCTTAATACTTAAAACCCTCCCCTATCAATATCTGTCCTAAGCTAGATTCGTAGGATTCGAGGTTCATGCTCACCACTCGTGATAACTCGGAGAATTCCGACAACTCTGATCGGATGTTTTTCACCACAGCACCCACGTGTCGATCAGGGGGTCTCCGGCCCCACTTGTTTACTCGTTTCTGCTCCGGCTAGCAGGCTGGAACGTCTGCTGTCATGAAGATCTGTGTTGTCCTCGGAGTTCCGACTCTACTCAAAAAAGAGTCTTCCTGTGCCCTCGCACGGGTACGATAAAATTCGAAGAATAATCTTCCTGGCAGTTCTGTAAAACTCGAAGAAGTCTTCCTGGCAAGGAAAATATTTATTCGACCTACAGGCGCGGTCGGAGCTTACTGACCGTGGCGATAATATGGTCTTCTTCTCTTCTCATCTCATCTCATCTCATCTCATCTCGGGCCTTCGGTTCCAACACCGTTTACCGACTTATCGGGATGGTGCGCCCGCTTCAAGGCTTCAGAGCCCAGTTCATCAAACAGGAACAAGACGGCGAGTCAAGAGCAGCCACGAGGATAAGAGTCAAGAGCCAAGAATAAGAGAATAGATGGACGGTTTGGAGCTTGTAATTATAGTGCAAAATCTTCCGTTTCCCGCCCAACCTTAATGTTTTTTCTTTTGTTAGGGTTTGGCGCTCAAATGTCTTGTATAGGGTGATCTTCGTTTTAATGGGTTTCGGGGCTACTCGTAATTGTCTGAGTACCTGTTAATATTTCTCCCATTGTTTAATCGGTCGGTGTTCTCCCTGGAGGGGTTTTGGGGCTTCCTGTAACTACCCGCTAACGGCTCTCTCATCGTAGAGTCGTTGGGATTTTACATATTAATGTCTTTGGATGGGTTCTTGATTACTTGGTACAATAGCTCTTATTTGCACCTGGGAGACCGATTTCAGTATTTATGTGAATACTGTAAACCCATGATGTCTCGTGTATTATCTTAAATGTGCTGAGTCTTAATCGATCTTGCACAAATGTTTATTGGAACGCCATCTTGTCTGCCTGTCGAAAAGTCTAGAATGTTCTGCCACGAGGCGTGGCGGCCATTTTACAGGCTGCTTGTGTCCACTTTGAAAACCTGACAGCATTCTGCTGAAATAAAAGCTGTTTGAACGAAACTGTGTGTTTTTCTCCTTATTAAATAAAATCGCGAGATATTGCGAATTCTACAGTCCCTCCTGTTGATGCGAATAACTCCGCTTATCGTATCAAAAAAATTGTGGTGAGCAATATTATCTCGATTTTCTCCGAATCCAGAAAATTTAAACCCATAACTTAAACTATCTACGGTCTTTGCGTCGTCCTTATTTCCCAAGAAAATTACACTTTATATCACCGTAGGCATCATTTGCCTTTAAACTTACACCACTTGTTTTCCTTCCCGGCGTAACCAGGCCGATGCCTCTCGTATCACCTGTATATTCATCTTTTTATTTAGGGAAAGGAAAAACAAAACCAAAACCAAACAATCATTTTTAACTACAACACCATCACCAAAATAATCAACACCAACTCTTAAAACATGTCGAGTTCCAAACATATTTACAGTCTTTGAAAATCATGATCGAGTACAAACTGCCGCGGCGCACGTGGCGAGCGGGAATGACGCCATTTTCCGATTACACGGTGCTATCCTCGTGCACGCGCACGTAACGTTCTCGCCACTCTCCCGTGTTTTCATGCTTGGTGAGGCGTTTGCCTCTCTTACAATGTACGACCAATAGGTACACTACAATAAAAACTTCGCATACGACTAAAATGTGGGAGGCTATTCTGATCCATGAAGGTACTTCAATATTGGTGAACAGATTCCACCACGGTGGAATTACTATATCCAGAATGTCTGTCCCTATTTCGACAGTTTTCTGTTCGAGTGTGTAAAAATGTTTTTGTGACACCGTGACGGCTTTTAAAAGCTTGGTGAGGTGTTCAGGGAGAGGGGGAATGAGGTATCCGAAATGCGCGACGAATCGCTGCAAGTCGGTGAAATTCTCTTTTACTGTTAGATGAACAGTGGATGGTTCAGGGATTGGGACAATTCGCTGTTGTGCTACTTGAACTTCCGCCCTGGGTTTGAAACAGAAACTGCTGTCACTCACCGGACACCGGCTACGGTTTCCATGCTGGTAGTGTTGCGCTGCAGTGGTAACACAATATGTTCCACCCCCGATGTATGCTACCTGCGGAGGCACATGATCTTGTGCCATTGCCTCCATGGTGCAATTCATGGACTTGGCGCCAGCCGTTCTGAACCCGCACTGTGGTGTTAAAAAGGCATTCAAGTGCTGGGGACACAGTATTATGTGTGCTCCCCTGCCACGACAACCAGAGAGATCTGTACCTGTCATCGTTTGCTCCCAGCGGATGACGTAGGGTGGAACCGCTGCATAGCGAATGTGGGCTCCCCCCTGAATGACACCAATGTTCTCTACCCGATACACCGGGGCGGGCTTCGCTGTCTCGCCCAAAACCGGCATACGTAATACTATGCCCATGATAGTATGGTTTGATCGTCCGCAGTCCACGGGGACTGGGTATGCTTCTGAAGCTAACCTGAGCTGGCACGGGCTTAATGCGTTCTGAAAAGGGTGGAGCGCCCGCAGGTGTTTGTTACTTATCCAGGACGGGACCAAACCTTGTTTTAAATCCTCCAAATTACTGCGGCCCTCGCCCAGTAACCACGCCCCGTAAAGCACGCACACCTCATTCTGCGCAGCTTGATCGGATGCATTCCGATCTTCCCTAATCAGGGCATTTACCGTCTTTGCATGTTTCTCTAACTCTGCTATAATTTCCTTTAAATGGAGAGTCATGGCTTGGTCCTCGTGTAAACCCGACCCAACCACTTTATTTTCATCTGTTAGAATGTCCTTTAATTGTGTCTTTAAACCATTAATCTGGGTCTGCAGCTCCACACTGTCTAGAGCGTTGACCACAGATGTACCCGTGTTAAACGCAGTGAACGCGTCGTTCACTACACCCCTTCTTTGCCTCCCCACTTGATCAAAAACTTCATGTGGTGCGGTGTACAAACTTGTTTTATCAATTTCCGCGAAATCGAATTCGTAAAATTGTCTGAACATCTTGGTCAGCAGGACCTGATATAACTGTTCCGTCTTTTTGGGGCACCACTCTGGTAACCGCACCTCGGTGAGATTTAAAATCACCGAGGCCACCGCGTAATGTACCCCTTGAAATAGTATCTGGTCTGTGGGGACCAGTACCAAACCATTCCCGGGTCCCTTACTAGTTTTAGGGCACCCTTCCTCTTTAGCTAGAACCACCGGAATCGTGGGCGGGGCTTTGCGTGGGCGCGTAATGAGCTCAGTGGCATTTACCGGGATCGAAGAGTATGGGGCTCCGCACCCCCTGGTGCTCGCATCCCACCTCATCCCCTGTCCGTTATCCTGCCATTGATTAATGAAAAATATGGAGATGCCTTTGGGGCAAGCGTACTTTGACCCCCACATGCATACATAAATTCCCTCATCCGGTTCCCACCATTTGTCCCAACAGACTCTCACTTGCCCGTTTGTCCCCGTAATTGTCCGATGGGTATTATTACCCAGTCGTTCCCACTCGACCGAAGAGTTCCTCATGTTTTTGCTCAGCTTTCGCAGCCACCACCATCGGCTCAATGGGACATTCCCATTACAAGTCAAACAAATCCGTTTGCCGACGGTGACGCTGATCCTGGGTGCGATGATCCTTACTTTGGGGCACATTAAAGAAGTCTCTTGGTAGGCAAACCCCGATGTGCTGGAATACTCAGTCGAGTTCGTTCCCAGCCATCCTGGCCACCTTCCCTTGTGGAAATAGGTGGTGGTCTCCTCAGCCTCCCGTCTTCCGGTTCCATCCACTGCGATGGGGGCCGTGTCCCCGGAGCATCCAAACACCACGACATCCTTGGTGCGGCCTCGATAGGACAATCCACATCCGATTGCCGCGAGCAATACTAGAATTCGTTCCATCCTTCCTTGGTTCCTGTGATCAGATAGAATGAGGTAGCCAGCCTCGCAAGAGTCTCTGGCTTTTGTGAAGGGTGAGCGGGTCCCCTGACCTCGCCTCACGTAAACTTCAATGTTCACTAAATAAACTTTAACTAAACCTATCTCTAAAGCTCCCATCATTTTGCCATTTTCTGTTAAGGTTAAACTACAAACTTAAACCGATCTAAAACTATAAACTTATTCTTAACCTTAAACTTATAAACTTAGAAACTTATCCTAAACTTAAACTTATTACTGTACAGCGCCGCCCGTTCCCAGGGCGGCCCCTTTAAATTCTGATGAAGGCTGCTGCGAGCTCTTCCCGACGGTGGGAGGGCACTGACCCCTTCCTTTGATCTGCCGCAGCCTGTTGCTGCTGCGATGGGACTGGGCCCTTCCTGGGCTGCCCTAACCTTGAGCCTACGCCTTGGGGCAGTCTGGGGACATGACCACATTTTCCTGGGCTGGGGTGCTCGACTTGACCTACGAGGAGTTGTCGGGGGCAGGAATCCCAGGACCGACGGACCGGGTTCCGAGACTTCCACCGGGACGGCCTGTGGTCCCACCACAGTCGCTGGCTCCGCCTCCCCTGACTCCGCCTCCCTGACCTCGGGACTTGCAGCTTGTGGCACCGCCCTGCTCGGCCCAGCAGGCGGCCCTTCACTCGCAATCCCTACCTCCCCCGAGGGCAGGACGTTCAAGGCGGGCGGCTCGGGCTCTGAGGTTTCCGCCGTCACGCCCTGTGGTCTCACAGTGGCTGGCTCCGCCTCCCCTAGCTCCTCTCTCCTGTCTTCGGGACCTGCAGCCTCGGTGTCCACCCTGTGTGGATCTCTATCTGCAGCCCCTGTCCTCCCTATACCTGAATCGGGGGCGACCCTTGCGTCCTCCGATTCCCACTCTCCACTACCTTCACTATCCTCATCTGACTTGAGTTCCGGGAACTCTCCCTCATCTGACTCCCAACCCCACAAAAATGTTTCACAATTTTCCAGGATGCCTCCTTCCCTGATGCACGCTGCTCTGCCTGCCTGTGTGCCTTGTGGTCCTACCTGGGGCTGCGAGTCCCCACTCGCAGGTTTTGCCCCTGTGGTTTTCCCTTGTGCACCTGGCTTGTACAGTTTGCACTGGTTTAAATCCCTGCTTCTGGCTCCCTTGTAGGCTGCTTTTATCTCTCTAAGCTGCCCTTCTAGCCTGAGCACGTCTAACTTTCCCATTAAGCGGGCGTTCTCCTCCCGCAGGGCCTGCTCTCTAAGCTGCCCTTCCAGCCCATCTATTTTCCCTATTAAGCGGGCGTTCTCCTCCCGCAAGGCCTGCTCTTTTAACCTGGCCTCCTCACCGGAGATCCCCTCCTGTGCGTGTCTTTTAAAAGGACACAGGTAGGCAGGCTGCGTGGGCTCTAGTCATTGGGTATTGTTAGACGGGCCTGTGGTACCTGCGGGGCCGGTAGAAACCGCCACCCTTCCATGCGCACTCATGAGGTTGCGCATGGCTCCCAACACTGATTCGATCACGTCGGGATGGATGGGTGCACTAGCTCCCCTATCAGAGACAGGCGCCTGGGCTCGGACCGCGGGATTTCTATCCCTGGAATCCTTCCAAGGGTTCCTGCAGTTCTTGCGCCAGTGCCCTGTCTTCCCACACCCGTAACAAGCATTGCTGGCCTGCGGAGTGCGGTTACCCTCCTGATGCCACTCCTTTTGAGCCGGGGCTGCGGGTCGTACCTCATGCACCTTTCCCTTAAGGGGACGTGCTCCCATACTCCTGGTATTACGGTACCCTACCGTGAGTCGATTTAGGACCGACTCCTCTGTAGTGGCGGGGTTAGTGGGATCAAACCACGCTTTTGCCTGCTCCCTGACGGCTGGCAAACTGTTGGTCACTATACACCTGAGCCAATGAGTTAAACCGACACCGTCTAGGCGGTGACGCGCTGGTGCGCCTGGGCAGCTACGTTGATATACTGGCCACAGCCTGTCGGCGAAAACCTTCGGGGGTTCTCCCTCCGTCTGCACTGTTTGTCCCAGTCTAACGAACGGACCTTCATCGTCCATTCCCAACACTTCTAGGACTTCATCTCTTAGCTCCCCATAGGTATTAGTTCCCCTCTTGCTCTCGTCTGAGAGACACTGAAGGATCGAGCTGTCTAATGAGAATAACATCATTTTTGCTTTTTCCCCATCATCGCAGCTGTTAATGGCTGCGGTTTGCTCTACTTCCCTGAAATGTACGGAAGGGTCGTCTGACTCGGTCAGCTTCCATACGTGACTGATCATAACCCTCAGCTGGTGTGAGCTGTGAGGCAACACAAGCTGGTTGAGGAGATCCCCCTCTGCCCCATTCGCTCCGTTCGGGCCTCTTTTGATACCCGTAGCCGGACACAATGGTCCCTTTTCCACTTCTCCCTCAGTGGGCTCTTTCGTTTCTTCTACTACTTCCTCCCTCACCCAGGTTGCCGAATAGCTGGGTGGCGCGGAGGGCGTAGTGGCTAATACTTCCTTTGCTTTGTTCGGTGGGGATTTCTGAAACTCCTCATCTACTAGCGGCTGGTGTGCTGACGGACTGATAAGGCACACCATGCCGTGCGCTTTGTTCAAGGCATTTTTAAGGTTCCCTATCTCTCTTTGGCAGACGCTGTGATCGGCCCCCTGAAATTTATCCTCGAGGGCCATCTTATATGCCGCCCTAACCCCCGTTAAGCTCTCTTCCTGGGCTTTTATTTGGGCAGCTAGGCGGGCACATCGTTCCTTTAATCTACCCTCACTTAACTTTGCCTCGGTGACCTGGCACTCGAGGTAATCTATTTTTGCTTCATGGTGGTTGGCGACTAACTGGCGTTCTTGATGTAACGCATTTAAAGTCGTGATGAGCTGCTGCCCCCCCGCGACCTTCTCGTCCATTTCCACCTCTAAACTCTTGATCTGAGCTGCCTGCGCTGTAATGACCTGGTTTGAAATCTGGACCTGCCTTTTATAACACATTAACCAGACTGCTTTCTCGACTGTCTTTTTATGTTCCTTACTATCTGTCCACCTCTCGGCTGCCTCTAGTGGACACTTATCCACTAGCAGGTCACTTATCCATTTCTTAGTCAAATTTACTTTTCCGAACACATAATCTGCTATTCTCTCTTCCATGACATTTTGCCCATTCATACCAGGGTCTAACACATTATTCTCTCGCTGCCAGTATCCTGCCGCAGGTCGCCATTTTCTGTAAGGGTTTTTTGTCTCTCAGCCTGTGAGATTCGTGTGGCTCTGTGCAGCCCGGGTGCTAGTGCGGGTTTAGGCCTTGTTGCCTGTTCTGGTCTCCAGCCAGTCTGGGAGCACTAGACACACCTGTGAGTGGTTCGACCCACTCGCCCTTACGGTTCTAGACACTGGACTTAGATGCGAGAGCAGTAATGGAGATGAAACTCAGGTAGACTCGGTTGAATGGTACGAAATGGAAAATCTTTATTGCATATTATTTAAGATTACGAAATACATGTCATAAGCACAGATTAATGACAGTACAATCTTACACGCAGTTATGTAATTAATTTCAGGGAAACGAGGAACGAACGACACATCGTAAATGGGGGCACACATTACAATTATCCTTAATACTTAAAACCCTCCCCTATCAATATCTGTCCTAAGCTAGATTCGTAGGATTCGAGACTCATGCTCACCACTCGTGATAACTCGGAGAATTCCGAAAACTCTGATCGGATGTTTTTCACCGCAGCACCCACGTGTCGATCAGGGGGTCTCCGGCCCCACTTGTTTACTCGTTTCTGCTCAGGCTAGCAGGCTGGAACGTCTGCTGTCATGAAGATCTGTGTTGTCCTCGGAGTTCCGACACTGCTCAAAGAAGAGTATTCCTGTGCCCTCACACTGATAAAATTCGAAAAATAGTCTTCCTGTGCCAGTTCTGTAGAACTCAAAGAAGTCTTCCTGGCAAGGAAAGTGTTTATTCGACCTACAGACGCGGTCGGAGCTTACTGACCGTGGCGATAAGTATGGTCTTTTTCTCTTCTCATCTCATCTCATCTCATCTCATCTCATCTCATCTCGGGCCTTCGGTTCCAACACCGTTTACCGACTTATCGGGATGGTGCGCCCGCTTCAAGGCTTCAGAGCCCAGTTCGTCAAACAGGAATAAGACGGCGAGTCCAGAGCAGCCACGAGGATAAACACCAGCAGGATCAGAGGATAAGAGTCAAGAGTCAAGAGCCAAGAATAAGAGAGAGATGGACGGTTTGGAGCTTGTAATTATAGTGCAAAATCTTCCGTTTCCCGCCCAACCTTAATGTCTTTTCTTTTGTTAGGGTTTGGCGCTCAAATTTCTTGTATAGGGTGATCTTCGTTTTAATGGGTTTCGGGGCTACTCGTAATTGTCTGAGTACCTATTAATATTTCTCCCATTGTTTAATCGGTCGGTGTTCTCCCTGGAGGGGTTTTGGGGCTTCCAAGTGTTTTCTGTAACTACCCGCTAATGGCTCTCTCATCGTAGAGTCGTTGGGACTTTACATATTAATGTCTTTGGATGGGTTCTTGATTACTTGGTACAATAGCTCTTATTCGCACCTGGGAGACCGATTTCAGTATTTATGTGTATACTGTAAACCCATGATGTCTCGTGTATTATCTTAAATGTGCTGAGTCTTAATCGATCTTGCACAAATGTTTATTGGAACGCCATCTTGTCTGCCTGTCGAAAAGTCTAGAATGTTCTGTCACGAGGTGCGGCGGCCATTTTACAAGCTGCTTGTGTCCACTTTGAAAACCTGACGGCATTCTGCTGAAATAAAAGCTGTTTGAACGAAACTCTGTGTTTTTCTCCTTGTTAATAAAATCGCGATATATTGCGAATTCTACACTGGAGAGTGATCAGGAGCCGGAACATTGTCTGATTTCCACTCTCTCTCTGAAACAGGAGTCACTGGTTCGTGAACTGGAGCAGGGACCCTGGCTGATTTCCACCCTCTCAAACCCAGTAGTCACTGGGCAGTGATCAGGAGCTGGAAACCTGTCTGATTTCCAGTCCTTCTAACCCATGGGGTCACTGGGCAGTGATCAGGAGCTGGAAACCTGTCTGATTTCCAGTCCTTCTAACCCAGGGGTCACTGGGCAGTGTTCAGGAGCACGAAACCTGTCTGATTTCCAGTCCTTCTAACCCAGTAGTCACTGGACATTGATCAGGAGCTGGAACCCTGGCTGAATTTCCCTCTCTCTCAGGTAACACTAGGCAGTGATCAGGAGCAGGAAACCTGGCTAATTTCCACTCTCCCTAACCCAGGGGTAATTGTGAGAAGTCGCACAACACCAGGTTATAGTCCAACAGCTTTATTTGAGTTCACAAGCTTTCGGAGCGCTGCTCCTTCGTCAGGTGAAGTCAACACCGGCATCTCCACACCAAGGGTAATTGGGCAGTGATCAGGAGCGGGAACCCTGGCTGATTTCACCCCTCTCTAACCCAGGGGTCAGTGGGCAGTGATCAGGAGCAGGAACCCTGGCTGATTTCCCCTCTCTCTAACCCAGGAGTCACTGGACAGTGATCAGGAGCAGGAACCCTGGCTGATTTCCCCTCTCTCTAACCCAGGGATCACTGGACAGTGATCAGGAGCAGGAACCCTGGCTGATTTCCCCTCTCTCTCTAACCCAGGAGTCACTCGGCAGTGATCAGGAGCAGGAACCCTGGCTGATTTCCCCTCTCTCTCTAACCCAGGGGTCAGTGGGCAGTGATCAGGAGCAGGAACCCTGGCTGATTTCCCCTCTCTCTAACCCAGGGTTCACTGGACAGTGATCAGGAGCAGGAACCCTGGCTGATTTCCCCTCTCTCTAACCCAGGAGTCACTGGGCAGTGATCAGGAGCAGGAACCCTGGCTGATTTCCCCTCTCTCTCTAACCCAGGGGTCACTGGACAGTGATCAGGAGCAGGAACCCTGGCTGATTTCCCCCTCTCTCTAACCCAGGGGTCACTGGGCAGTGATCAGGAGCAGGAACCCTGGCTGATTTCCTCTCTCTCTAACCCAGGGATCACTGGGCAATGATCAGGAGCAGGAACCCTGGCTGATTTCCCCCTCTCTCTAACCCAGGGGTCACTGGGCAATGATCAGGAGCAGGAACCCTGGCTGATTTCCCCTCTCTCTCTAACCCAGGGGTCAGTGGGCAGTGATCAGGAGCAGGAACCCTGGCTGATTTCCCCTCTCTCTAACCCAGGGTTCACTGGACAGTGATCAGGAGCAGGAACCCTGGCTGATTTCCCCTCTCTCTAACCCAGGGGTCACTGGGCAGTGATCAGGAGCAGGAACCCTGGCTGATTTCCCCTCTCTCTCTAACCCAGGGGTCACTCGGCAGTGATCAGGAGCAGGAACCCTGCCTGATTTCCCCCTCTCTCTAACCCAGGGGTCACTGGACAGTGATCAGGAGCAGGAACCCTGGCTGATTTCCCTCTCTCTAACCCAGGAGTCACTGGACAGTGATCAGGAGCAGGAACCCTGGCTGATTTCCCCCACTCTCTCACTCAGGCGGTCACTGGACAGTGATCAGGAGCAGGAACCCTGGCTGATTTCCCCTCTCTCTAAACCAGGGGTGACTGGGCAGTGATCAGGAGCAGAAAACCTGGCTGATTTCCCACACTCTCTCACTCAGGGGGTCACTAGACAGTGATCAGGAGCAGGATCCCTGGCTGATTTACCCTCTCTCTCTAACCCAGGGGTCACTGGACAGTGATCAGGAGCAGGAACCCTGGCTGATTTCCCCTCTCTCTAAACCAGGGGTCACTGGGCAGTGATCAGGAGCAGGAACCCTGGCTGATTTCCCCAACTCTCTCACGCAGGGGGTCACTGAACAGTGATCAGGAGTAGGCACCCTGGTTGAATATCCCACTTTCTAACCCAGGGATCACTGGACAGTGATCAGGAGCAGGAACCCTGGCTGATTTCCCCTCTCTCTCTAACCCAGGGGTCACTGGGCAGTGACCAGGAGCAGGAACCCTGGCTGATTTCCCCTCTCTCTCTAACCCAGGAGTCACTGGGCAGTGATCAGGAGCAGGAACCCTGGCTGATTTCCCCTCTTTCTCTAACCCAGGGGTTACTGGGCAGTGATCAGGAGCAGGAACCCTGTCTGATTTAACCTCTCTCTCTAACACAGGGGTCACTGGACAGTGATCAGGAGCAGGAGCCCTATGATTTTCCCCTCTCTCTAACCCAGGACTCACAGGACAGTGATAAGGAGCAGGAACTCTGGCTGATTTCCCCTCTCTCACTAACCCAGGGGTCACTGGGCAGTGATCAGGAGCAGGAACCCTGGCAGATTTCCACTCTCTCTAACCCAGAGGTCACTGGGCAGTGATCAGGAGCAGGAACCCTGGCTGATTTCCCCTCTCTCTCTGAACCAAAGGTCACTGGGCAGTGATCAGGAGCAGGAACCCTGGCTGATTTCCCCTCTCTCTCTAACCCAGGGGTCACTGGGCAGTGATCAGGAGCAGCAGCCCTATGATTTTCCGCTCTCTCTAAACCAGGACTCACAGGACAGTGATAAGGAGCAGGAACCCTGGCTGATTTCCCCTCTCTCTAACCCAGGGGTCAGTGGGCAGTGATCAGGAGCAGGAACATTGTCCGATTTCCCCTCTCTCGAACCCAGGGGTCACTGGACAGTGATCAGGAGCACGATCCCTGGCTGATTTCCCCTCTCTCTAACTCAGGGGTCACTGGACAGTGACCGGGAGCAGGAACCCTGGCTGATTTCCCCTCTCTCTCACTAACCCAGGTGTCACTGGACAGTGATCAGGAGCAGGATCCCTGGCTGATTTCACCTCTCTCTCTCAACCAGGATTCAGTGGGCAGTGATCAGGAGCAGGAACTCTGGCTGATTTCCCCTCTCTCTCTAACCCAGGAGTCACTGGGCAGTGATCAGGAGCAGGAACTCTGGCTGATTTCCCCTCTCCCGAACCCAGGGGTCACTGGGCAGTGATCAGGAGCAGGAAACCTGGCTGATATTCCCTCTCTCTAACCCAGTGGTCACTGGGCAGTGATCAGGAGCAGGAACCCTGGCTGATTTCCTCTCTCTCTCTAACCCAGGGGTCACTGGTCAGTGATCAGGAGCAGGAACCCTGGCTGATTTCCTCTCTCTCTCCAACCCAGGAGTCACTGGAGAGTGATCAGGAGCCAGAACATTGTCTGATTTCCCCTCTCTCTCTGAAACAGGAGTCACTGGTTCATGAACAGGAGCAGGGACCCTGGCTGATTTCCACCCTCTCTAACCCAGTAGTCACTGGGCAGTGATCAGGAGCAGGAAACCTGTCTGATTTCCAGTCCTTCTAACCCATGGGGTCACTGACAGTGATCAGGAGCAGGAAACCTGTCTGATTTCCAGTCCTTCTAACCCAGGGGTCACTGGGCAGTGTTCAGGAGCACGAAACCTGTCTGATTTCCAGTCTTTCTAACCCAGTAGTCACTGGACATTGATCAGGAGCTGGAACCCTGGCTGATTTTCCCTCTCTCTAAACCAGAATTCACTGGGCAGTGATAAGGAGTAAGAAACTGTTGAATATCCCACTCTCCAACCCAGGAGTTGCCAGACAGTGATCAGCAGCAGGAAACGTGGCTGATTTCCACCCCCTCTAATGTGGGAGTCACTGGGTAGTGATAAGGAGCTGGAACCCTGGCTGAATTTCCCTCTCTCTCAGTTAACACTCGGCAGTGATCAGGAGCAGGAACCCTGGCTAATTTCCACTCTCCCTAACCCAGGGGTAATTGTGAGAAGTCGCACAACACCAGGTTATAGTCCAACAGCTTTATTTGAGTTCACAAGCTTTCGGAGCGCTGCTCCTTCGTCAGGTGAAGTCAACACCGGCATCTCCACACCAAGGGTAATTGGGCAGTGATCAGGAGCAGGAACCCTGGCTGATTTCACCCCTCTCTAACCCAGGGGTCACTGGACAGTGATCAGGAGCAGGAACCCAGGCTGATTTCCCCTCTCTCTAACCCAGGAGTCACTCGGCAGTGATCAGGAGCAGGAACCCTGGCTGATTTCCCCTCTCTCTAACCCAGGGGTCAGTGGGCAGTGATCAGGAGCAGGAACCCTGGCTGATTTCCCCTCTCTCTAACCCAGGGAGTCACTGGACAGTGATCAGGAGCAGGAACCCTGGCTGATTTCCCCTCTCTCTCTAACCCAGGGGTCACTGGACAGTGATCAGGAGCAGGAACCCAGGCTGATTTCCCCTCTCTCTAACCCAGGAGTCACTCGGCAGTGATCAGGAGCAGGAACCCTGGCTGATTTCCCCTCTCTCTAACCCAGGGGTCAGTGGGCAGTGATCAGGAGCAGGAACCCTGGCTGATTTCCCCTCTCTCTAACCCAGGGATACACTGGACAGTGATCAGGAGCAGGAACCCTGGCTGATTTCCCCTCTCTCTAACCCAAGGGTCACTGGACAGTGATCAGGAGCAGGAACCCTGGCTGATTTCCCCTCTCTTTAACCCAGGGCTCACTGAACAGTGATCAGGAGCAGGAACCCTGGCTGATTTCCCCTCTCTCTAACCCAGGGGTCACTGGACAGTGATCAGGAGCAGGAACCTTGGCTGATTTCCCCTCTCTCTAAACCAGGCGTCACTGGGCCGTGATCAGGAGCAGGAACCCTGGCTGATTTCCCCCACTCTCTCACGCAGGGGGTCACTGACCAGTGATCAGGAGTAGACACCCTGGCTGAATATCCCACTTTCTAACCCATGGATCACTGGACAGTGACCAGGAGCAGGAACCCTGGCTGATTTCCCCTCTCTCTAACCCAGGAGTCACTGGACTGTGATCAGGAGCAGGAACCATGGCTGATTTCCCCTCTCTCTAACCCAGGGCTCACTGGGCAATGATCAGGAGCAGGAACCCTGGCTGAGTTCCCCTCTCTCTCTAACCCAGGGGTAATTGGGGAGTGACCAGGAGCAGGAACCCTGGCTGATTTCCCCTCTCTCTAACCCAGAATTCACTGGATAGTGATCAGGAGCAAGAACCCTGGCTGCTTTTTTTTTTATTCGCTTATGAGATCTGGGCGTCACTGGCAAGGCCAGCATTTATTGCCCATGAGAAGGTGGTGGTGAGACGCCTTCTTGAACCGCTGCAGTCCATGTGGAGAAAGTGCTCCCACAGTGCAGTTAGTTAGGGAGTTCCAGGATTTTGGCCCAGCGACAATATACTTCTCAGTCAGGATGGTGTGTGATTTGGAGAGGAACTTGGTGGTGGTGGTGTTCCCATGCGCCTGCTGCCCTTGTCTTTCTAGTTGGAAGAAGTCACGGGTCATAGAGTTATACAACACAGAAAGAGGCCCTTCGGCCCATCGTGTCCGCGCCGGCCATCAAGCCCTGTCTATTCTAATTCCATATTCCAGCACTTGGTCCGTAGCCTTGTATGCTATGGCGTTTCAAGTGCTCATCTAAATGCTTCTTGAATGTTGTGAGGGTTCCTGCCTCTACCACCCTTTCAGGCAGTGAGTTCCAGATTGCAACCACCCTCTGGGTGAAAAAGTATTTCCTCAAATCCCCTGCCCCTTACCTTGAAACTAGGCCCCCTGGTTATTGACCCCTCTACTAAGGGGAAAAGTTCCTTTCTATCTACCCTATCTATGCCCCTCATAATTTTGTACATCTCAATCAGGTCCCCCCTCAGCCTTCTCTGCTCTAAGGAAAACAACCCCAGCCTGTCCAGTCTCTCTTCATAGCTGAAGCGCTACAGCCCAGGTAACATCCTGGTGAATCTCCTCTGCACCCTCTCCAATGCAATCACATCCTTCCTACAGTTTGGTGACCAGAACTGCACACAGTATTCCAGCTGTGGCCTAACTAACGTTTTGTACAGCTCCATCATAACCTCCCTGCTCTTATATTCTAAGCCTCGGCTAATGAAGGGATTGCGAGTTGCTGCTGAAGATGCCTTGGCGAGTTGCTGCATTGCATCTTGTAGATTCTACATACTTGAACCACGGTACGCCACTGGTGGAGGGAGTGAATGTAAAGGGTATGATTCTGAGTATGATCTTGTCAGGCTGTTGCTTGACTACTCTGTGGGACAGCTCTTCCAATTTTGGCACAAGCCCCCAGCTGTTGGTGAGGAGGACTTTGTAGGGGTGATTGGGTTGGGTGTGCCTGTTGCCGTGTCTGTACCGAGGTCGATGCCGGGTGGTCCGTCCGGTTTCATTCTTATTATGTTTCGTAGCGGTTAGTTACAACTGAGTGACTTGCTAGGTCATTTCAGAGGGCAGTTAAGAGTCAACCACATTGCTGTGGGCCAGACCAGGTAAGGACATCAGATTTCTTTCCCTGAAGGACATTAGTGAACCAGATGGGTTTTTCTGACAATCCGATAGTTTTATGTTTACCATTACTCAAAGTAGCTTTTTATTTTAGATTTATTTAATTAACTGAATTTAAATTGAACTCACGTTTCTGAGATTATTAGTCCTGGCCTCTAGATTACTAGCACAGTGACATTACCACTACTTTACCGTTCCCTTAATTTCCACTCTCACTAACCCAGGGGTCACTGGGCAGTGATCAGGAGCAGGAACCCTGGCTGATTTCCCCTCTCACTAACCCAGGGGTCACTGGGCAGTGATCAGGAGCAGGAACCCTGGCTGATTTCCCCTCTCACTAACCCAGGGGTCACTGGGCAGTGATCAGGAGCAGGAACCCTGGCTGATTTCCCCTCTCTCTAACCCAGGGGTCACTGGGCAGTGATCAGGAGCAGGATCCCTGGCTGATTTCACCTCTCTCCCTCATCGAGGAGTCACTAGGCAGTGAGTAGTAGCAGGAAGCCTGGCTGATTTCCACTCTCTCTAACCCAGTGGTCGTTTGACATTGATCATTAGCTGGAACCTTGGCTGACTTCAACTCTCTCTAACCCAGGGGTCGCTGGATATTGACCAGGAGCTGGAACCATGGTTGATATCCACTCTCTCTAACCGAGGGGTCACTGGGCAATGAACAGGAACAGGAACCCTGGCTGATTTTTCCTCTCTCTAACACAGGTGTCACTGGGCAGTAATCAGGAGCAGGAACCCTAGCTGATTTCCACTCTTTCTAACCCAGGGGTCTCTGGATAATGACCAGGAGCTGGAACCCTGGCTGATAGCCAGTCTCTCTACTCCATTGGTCACGGGGCATTAATCAGGAGTAGGAACCATGCCCGATTTCCTCTCTCTCTCTTACCAATGGGATCACTGGTCAGTGATCAGGAGCAGGAACCCTGGCTGATTTCCTCTCTCTCTCTAACCCAGGAGTCACTGGAGAGTGATCAGGAGCCAGAACATTGTCTGATTTCCCCTCTCTCTCTGAAACAGGAGTCACTGGTTCATGAACAGGAGCAGGGACCCTGTCTGATTTCCACCCTCTCTAACCCAGTAGTCACTGGGCAGTGATCAGGAGCAGGAAACCTGTCTGAGTTCCAGTCCTTCTAACCCATGGGGTCACTGACAGTGATCAGGAGCAGGAAACCTGTCTGATTTCCAGTCCTTCTAACCCAGGGGTCACTGGGCAGTGTTCAGGAGCACGAAACCTGTCTGATTTCCAGTCTTTCTAACCCAGTAGTCACTGGACATTGATCAGGAGCTGGAACCCTGGCTGATTTTCCCTCTCTCTAAACCAGAATTCACTGGGCAGTGATAAGGAGTAAGAAACTGTTGAATATCCCACTCTCCAACCTAGGAGTTGCCAGACAGTGATCAGCAGCAGGAAACGTGGCTGATTTCCACCCCCTCTAATGTGGGAGTCACTGGGTAGTGATAAGGAGCTGGAACCCTGGCTGAATTTCCCTCTCTCTCAGTTAACACTCGGCAGTGATCAGGAGCAGGAACCCTGGCTAATTTCCACTCTCCCTAACCCAGGGGTAATTGTGAGAAGTCGCACAACACCAGGTTATAGTCCAACAGCTTTATTTGAGTTCACAAGCTTTCGGAGCGCTGCTCCTTCGTCAGGTGAAGTCAACACCGGCATCTCCACACCAAGGGTAATTGGGCAGTGATCAGGAGCAGGAACCCTGGCTGATTTCACCCCTCTCTAACCCAGGGGTCACTGGACAGTGATCAGGAGCAGGAACCCAGGCTGATTTCCCCTCTCTCTAACCCAGGAGTCACTCGGCAGTGATCAGGAGCAGGAACCCTGGCTGATTTCCCCTCTCTCTAACCCAGGGGTCACTGGACAGTGATCAGGAGCAGGAACCCTGGCTGATTTCCCCTCTCTCTAACCCAGGGAGTCACTGGACAGTGATCAGGAGCAGGAACCCTGGCTGATTTCCCCTCTCTCTCTAACCCAGGGGTCACTGGACAGTGATCAGGAGCAGGAACCCAGGCTGATTTCCCCTCTCTCTAACCCAGGAGTCACTCGGCAGTGATCAGGAGCAGGAACCCTGGCTGATTTCCCCTCTCTCTAACCCAGGGGTCAGTGGGCAGTGATCAGGAGCAGGAACCCTGGCTGATTTCCCCTCTCTCTAACCCAGGGGTCACTGGGCAGTGATCAGGAACCCTGGCTGATTTCCCCTCTCTCTAACCCAGGGCTCACTGGACAGTGATCAGGAGCAGGAACCCTGGCTGATTTCCCCCCTCTCTCTAACCCAGGGGTCACTGGACAATGATCAGGAGCAGGAACCCTGGCTGATTTCCCCCCTCTCTCTAACCCAGGGGTCACTGGACAGTGATCAGGAGCAGGAACCCTGGCTGATTTCCCCTCTCTCTCTAACCCAGGGGTCACTGGACAGTGATCAGGAGCAGGAACCCTGGCTGATTTCCCCTCTCTCTAACCCAGGGGTCACTGGACAGTGATCAGGAGCAGGAACCCTGGCTGATTTCCCGTCTCTTTAACCCAGGGCTCACTGAACAGTGATCAGGAGCAGGAACCCTGGCTGATTTCCCCTCTCTCTAACCCAGGGGTCACTGGACAGTGATCAGGAGCAGGAACCCTGGCTGATTTCCCCCACTCTCTCACGCAGGGGGTCACTGACCAGTGATCAGGAGTAGACACCCTGGCTGAATATCCCACTTTCTAACCCATGGATCACTGGACAGTGATCAGGAGCAGGAACCATGGCTGATTTCCTCTCTCTCTAACCCAGGGGTAATTGGGGAGTGATCAGGAGCAGGAACCCTGGCTGAGTTCCCCTCTCTCTCTAACCCAGGGGTAATTGGGGAGTGACCAGGAGCAGGAACCCTGGCTGATTTCCCCTCTCTCTAACCCAGAATTCACTGGATAGTGATCAGGAGCAAGAACCCTGGCTGCTTTTTTTTTTATTCGCTTATGAGATCTGGGCGTCACTGGCAAGGCCAGCATTTATTGCCCATGAGAAGGTGGTGGTGAGACGCCTTCTTGAACCTCTGCAGTTCATGTGGAGAAAGTGCTCCCACAGTGCAGTTAGTTAGGGAGTTCCAGGATTTTGGCCCAGCGACAATATACTTCTCAGTCAGGATGGTGTGTGATTTGGAGAGGAACTTGGTGGTGGTGGTGTTCCCATGCGCCTGCTGCCCTTGTCTTTCTAGTTGGAAGAAGTCACGGGTCATAGAGTTATACAACACAGAAAAGGCCCTTCGGCCCATCGTGTCCGCGCCGGCCATCAAGCCCTGTCTATTCTAATTCCATATTCCAGCACTTGGTCCGTAGCCTTGTATGCTATGGCGTTTCAAGTGCTCATCTAAATGCTTCTTGAATGTTGTGAGGGTTCCTGCCTCTACCACCCTTTCAGGCAGTGAGTTCCAGATTGCAACCACCCTCTGGGTGACAAAGTATTTCCTCAAATCCCCTGCCCCTTACCTTGAAACTAGGCCCCCTGGTTATTGACCCCTCTACTAAGGGGAAAAGTTCCTTTCTATCTACCCTATCTATGCCCCTCATAATTTTTTTACATCTCAATCAGGTCCCCCCTCAGCCTTCTCTGCTCTAAGGAAAACAACCCCAGCCTGTCCAGTCTCTCTTCATAGCTGAAGCGCTACAGCCCAGGTAACATCCTGCTGAATCTCCTCTGCACCCTCTCCAATGCAATCACATCCCTCCTACAGTTTGGTGACCAGAACTGCACACAGTATTCCAGCTGTGGCCTAACTAACATTTTGTACAGCTCCATCATAACCTCCCTGCTCTTATATTCTAAGCCTCGGCTAATGAAGGGTTTGAGAGTTGCTGCTGAAGATGCCTTGGCGAGTTGCTGCATTGCATCTTGTAGATTCTACATACTTGAACCACGGTACGCCACTGGTGGAGGGAGTGAATGTAAAGGGTCTGATTCTGAGTATGACCTTGTCAGGCTGTTGCTTGACTACTCTGTGGGACAGCTCTCCTAATTTTGGCACAAGCCCCCAGCTGTTGGTGAGGAGGACTTTGTAGGGGTGATTGGGTTGGGTGTGCCTGTTGCCGTGTCTGTACCGAGGTCGATGCCGGGTGGTCCGTCCGGTTTCATTCTTATTATGTTTCGTAGCGGTTAGTTACAACTGAGTGACTTGCTAGGTCATTTCAGAGGGCAGTTAAGAGTCAACCACATTGCTGTGGGCCAGACCAGGTAAGGACATCAGATTTCTTTCCCTGAAGGACATTAGTGAACCAGATGGGTTTTTCTGACAATCCGATAGTTTTATGTTTACCATTACTCAAAGTAGCTTTTTATTTTAGATTTATTTAATTAACTGAATTTAAATTGAACTCACGTTTCTGAGATTATTAGTCCTGGCCTCTAGATTACTAGCACAGTGACATTACCACTACTTTACCGTTCCCTTAATTTCCACTCTCACTAACCCAGGGGTCACTGGGCAGTGATCAGGAGCAGGAACCCTGGCTGATTTCCCCTCTCACTAACCCAGGGGTCACTGGGCAGTGATCAGGAGCAGGAACCCTGGCTGATTTCCCCTCTCACTAACCCAGGGGTCACTGGGCAGTGATCAGGAGCAGGAACCCTGGCTGATTTCCCCTCTCTCTAATCCAGGAGTCACTGGGCAGTGATCAGGAGCAGGAACCCTGGCTGATTTCCCCTCTCTCTAACCCAGGGGTCACTGGGCAGTGATCAGGAGCAGGAACCCTGGCTGATTTCCCCTCTCTCTAACCCAGGGGTCACTGGGCAGTGATCAGGAGCAGGATCCCTGGCTGATTTCACCTCTCTGCCTCATCGAGGAGTCACTAGGCAGTGAGTAGTAGCAGGAAGCCTGGCTGATTTCCACTCTCTCTAACCCAGGAGTCACTGGGCAGTGATCAGGAGCTGGAACCCTGGCTGATTTCACGTCTCTCCCTCATCGAGGAGTGACTAGGCAGTGAGTAGTAGCAGGAAGCCTGGCTGATTTCCACTCTCTCTAACCCAGTGGTCGTTTGACATTGATCATTAGCTGGAACCTTGGCTGACTTCAACTCTCTCTAACCCAGGGGTCGCTGGATATTGACCAGGAGCTGGAACCATGGTTGATATCCACTCTCTCTAACCGAGGGGTCACTGGGCAATGAACAGGAACAGGAACCCTGGCTGATTTTCCCTCTCTCTAACACAGGTGTCACTGGGCAGTAATCAGGAGCAGGAACCCTAGCTGATTTCCACTCTTTCTAACCCAGGGGTCTCTGGATAATGACCAGGAGCTGGAACCCTGGCTGATAGCCAGTCTCTCTACCCCATTGGTCACGGGCCATTAATCAGGAGTAGGAACCATGCCCGATTTCCTCTCTCTCTCTTACCAATGGGATCACTGGAGAGTGATCAGGAGCAGGAACCTTGGCTGATTTCCCCTCTCTCGCTAACCCAGGAGTCACTGGGCAATGATCAGGAGCAGGAACCCTGGCTGATTTCCAATCTCTCCCTAACCCAGGGGTAATTGGGCAGTGATCAGGAGCAGGAACCCTGGCTGATTTCCCCTCTATCTCTAACCCAGGGGTCACTGGGCAGTCATCAGGAGCAGGAACCTGGCTGATTTCGCTCTGTCTCTAACCCAGTGGTCATTGGAGAATGATCAGGAGCAGGAACCCTGGCTGATTTTCACTCTCTCTAACCCAGGGGTCACTGGACAGTGATCAGGAGCTGGAAACCTGACTGATTTCCCCTCTCTCTAACCCAGGAGTCACTGGGCAGTGATCTGGAGCAGGAATCCTGGCTGATTTCCCCTCTCCCTCTATCCCAGGAGTTAATGTGCAGTGATCAGGAGCTGGAACCCTGACTGATATCCCCTCTGTCTCTAACCCAAGAGTCACTGGACAGTGGTCAGGAGCTGGTACCCTGGTTGATTCCCTCTCTTTCTACCCCAGGGGTCACTGGACAGTGATCAGGAGCAGGAATCTCTCTGGCCAAAGGCGAGGTGCCAGAGGACTGGAGAACAGCTAACGTGGTACCATTGTTCAAGAAGGGTAGTCGGGATAAACCAAGGAATTACAGGCCAGTGAGCCTAACATCAGTGGTAGGGAAATTATTGGAAAAAATTCTGAGGGACAGAATTAGTCTCCACTTGGAGAGGCAAGGATTAATTAAGAATAGTCAGCATGGCTTTGTCAGGGGGAGGTCATGTCTGACCAATTTGATTGAATTTTTTGAGGGGGTGACTAGGTGTGTGGATCAGGGTAGTGCAGTTGATGTAGTCTACATGGACTTCAGTAAGGCTTTTGACAAAGTCTGTAAGGGATTCTCCTGACCCTGCGTGTCTCGTAGCCTGTGAGATTCACGCGGCTCTGTGCAGCCTGTATGTCAGTGCGGGTCTAGGCCTGGTTGCCTGTTCTGGTCTCCAGCCAGTCTGGGAACACTAGACACACCTGTGAGTGGTTCGAATCACTCTCCCTTACGGTTCTAGACACTGGACTTAGATGCGAGAGCAGTAATGGAGATAAAACTCATGTAGACTTGGTTTGAATGGTACGAAATGGAAAATCTTTATTGCATGATACTTAAAATTATGAAATACATGTCATACGCACAGATTAATGACAGTACAATCTTACAAACGGTTATAATCAATCTTAGGGAAACGAGGAACGAACGGCACAACGTAAATAGGGCACACATTACAAATATCCTTAATCTTTAAACCCTCCCCTATCAATATCTATCCTAAACTAGCTTCGTAGGATCTCGAGACTCATGCTCACCACTCGTAATAACTCGGAGAAATCCCGAATAGCTGATCGGATGTTTTTTCACCGCAGCACCCACGTGTCGGTCAGGAGATCTCCTGGTCCCACTTGTTTACTGGCTTCTGCTGCTCGGGCTAGTAGGCTGGACCGTCTGCTGTAGTGAAGACCTCTGTTGGTTGACTTCACAGTTTAGTCGAGGAGCACCGTTGTCAATATCATTGATACGATGTGTTTGCACAGTCCAGTTATCATTGATGCAATATGCTTTGTTAGAAGTTCAAAGAAGAAAACTTCCTGTCGAGAAGACTTGGCTGATCGACCTACAGGCGCGGTCGGGATTTACTGACCGTGGCGATGGATATGGTCTTCTTCTCTTCTCCTCTCATCTCATCTCATCTCATCTCATCTCGGGCCTTTGGTTCCGCTGCCAGTTACCAACATAGGTCTTCGTTACGCGACACGAGGTAGATCCGTACGGATCAGAAAGTTCAACAGTCTTTTCAGAAGAGGCAACAGGCACGCAGAAGCCCAACTACGAGCACACAGGAGCAGCCACGAGGTTACGAATCGACCGGATAAAACACAGGAGCAGCCACGATGATAAAAGCAGCAAGCGAGCAAGAGCGGCAAGAGAGCGAATGGACGGTTTGGGGCCTGCAATTATAGTGCAAAAATCTTCCGTTTCCCGCCCAACTATAATGTCCATTCTTTTGTTTAGGGTTTGGCGCCCAAATGTCTTGTATGGGTGATCTCCGTTCTTAATGGGTTTCGGGGCTACTCATGAATGTTTGAGTACCTGTTAATATTTCTCCCATTGTTAAATCGGTCGGTGTTCTCCCTGGAGGGGTTTGGGGCTTCCAAGTGTCCTGTATAACTACCTGCTAACGGCTCTCTCATCGTAGAGCCGTTGGGAGTTTACATATTAATGTCCTTTGGATGGGCCCTTACGTACTTGGTACAATGGCTTTCCTTTGCACCTGGGAGACCGATTCCAGTATCTATGTTTATACTGCAAACCCATAAAGTCCCGTGTATTATCTTCACTGTGCTGAATCGTTATCGATCTTGCAAAAAAAAAAAAATGTTTATTGGAACGCCATCTTGTCTGCCTGTTGAAAAGTCTAGAATGTTCTGTCACGAGGTGCGGCGGCCATTTTACAGGCTGCTTGTGTCCAATTTAAACCTGACAGCATTCTGCTGAAATAAAAGCTGTTTGAACGAAATTTTGTGTTTTCTCCTTGTTAATCAAATCGCGATAATTGCGAATTCTACAGTCCCTCCTGTTGATGCGAATAACTCCGCTTATCGTATCAAAAATCTCAGTGGTGAGCAATCTTATCTCGATTTCACTCCGAATCCAGTAAATTAATCCCATAAATTTTAACTTAACTAGGGTCTCTGTGTCGTCCTCATTTCCCAAGAAAATCACATTTTATATCACCGTAGGCATCATTTGCCCTTAAACTTACACCACTTGTTTTCCTTTCCGGCGTAACCAGGCCGATACCTCACGCATCACCTGTATATTTGTCTTTTATTCAGGGAAAGGAAAAACAAAACCCAAAACCAAACAATCAACACCATCACCAAAATAAACAAATCCCAACTCTTAAACATGTCGAGTTTCCAACGTATTTACAATGAGTACAAACTTCCGCGGCGCACGTGGCGAGCGGGAGTGACGCCATTTTCCTATTACACGGTACTCTCGTCGTGCACGCGCACGTAACGTTCTCGCCACTCTCCCGTGTTCTCATGCTTGGTGAGGCGCTTGTCTCTTTTACAATGTATGAACAATAGGTACACTACAATAAACACTTGACAGACGACTAAAATGTGGGAGGCTATTCTGACCCATGAAGGCACTTCAATATTCGTGAACAGATTCCACCACGGTGGAACCACTATGTCCAAAATGTCTGTTCCTATCTCGACAGTTTTCTGCTCTAACGTATAAAAATGCTTCTGTGATACCGCGACGGCTTTCAGAAGTTTGGTTAAATGCTCAGGGAGAGGGGGAATGAGGTATCCAAAATGCGCGACAAATTGCTGCAAGTCGGTGAAATTCTCTTTTACTGTGAGATGAACAGTGGATGGTTCAGGGATTGGGATAATTCGCTGTTGTGCTACTTGAACTTCAGCCCTGGGTTTAAAACAGAAACTGCTGTCACTCACCGGACACCGGCTACGGTTTCCATGCTGGTAGTGTTGCGCTGCAGTGGTAACACAATATGTTCCACCCCCGATGTATGCTACCTGCGGAGGCACATGATCTTGTGCCATTGCCTCCATGGTGCAATTCATGGACTTGGCGCCAGCCGTTCTGAACCCGCACTGTGGTGTTAAAAAGGCATTCAAGTGCTGGGGGCACAGTATTATGTGTGCTCCCCTGCCACGACAACCAGAGAGATCTGTACCTGTCATCGTTTGCTCCCAGCGGATGACGTAAGGTGGAACCGCTGCATAACGAATGTGGGCTCCCCCCCTGAATGACACCAATGTTCTCTACCCGATACACCGGGGCGGGCTTTGCTGTGTTGCCCAAAACCGGCATGCGTAATACTATTCCCATAATAGTATGGTTTGAACGTCCGCAGTCCACGGGGACTGGATAAGCTTCTGAAGCTAGCCTGAGCTGGCACGGACTTAATGCGTTCTGAAAAGGGTGGAGCGCCCGTAGGTGTTTGTTACTTATCCAGGACGGAACCAAACCTTGTTTTAAATCCTCCAAATTACTGCGGCCCTCGCCCAGTAACCACGCCCCGTAAAGCACGCACACCTCGTTCTGCGCAGCTTGATCGGATGCATTCCGATCTTCCCTAATCAGGGCATTTACCGTACGCGCATGTTTCTCCAGCTCTGCTATGATTTCCTTTAAATGGAGAGTCATGGCTTGGTCCTCGTGTAGACCTGACCCTACCACTTTATTCTCATCTGTTAGAATGTCTTTTAACTGTGTTTTTAAACCATTAATCTGGGTCTGCAGCTCCACACTGTCTAGAGCGTTGACCACAGATGTCCCTGTGTTAAAAGCAGTGAACGCATCGTTCACCACACCCCTTCTTTGTCTCCCCACCTGACCCAAAACTTCGTGTGGTGCGGTGTACAAGCTTGTCTTGTCAATTTCTGCAAAATCAAACTCGTAAAATTGTCTGAACATCTTGGTCAACAGGACCTGATACAACTGTTCCGTCTTTTTGGGGCACCACTCTGGTAACCGTACCTCAGTGAGATTTAAAATCACCGAGGCCACCGCGTAATGTACCCCCTGAAATAGTATCTGGTCTGTGGGGACCAGTACCAAACCGTTCCCGGGTCCCTTACTAGTTTTAGGGCACCCTTCTTCCTCAGTTAGAACCACCGGAATCGTGGGCGGGGCTTTGCGTGGGCGCGTAATGAGCTCAGTGGCATTTACTGGGATCGGGGAGAATGGGGCTCCGCACCCCCTGGTGCTCGCATCCCACCTCATCCCCTGTCCGTTATCCTGCCACTGATTAATAAAAAATATGGAGATGCCTTTGGGGCAAACGTACTTTGACCCCCACATACATACATAAATCCTCTCATCCGGTTCCCACCATTTGTCCCAACAGACTTTCACTTGTCCGTCTGTCCCCGTAATTGTCCGATGGGTATTATTACCCAGTCGTTCCCACTCGACCGAAGAGTTTCTCATAGTTTTGCTCAGCTTTCGCAGCCACCACCATCGGCTCAATGGGACATCCCCACTACAGGTCAAACAAATCCGTTTGCCGACGGTGACGCTGATCCTGGGTGCGATGATCCGTACTTTGGGGCACATTAAAGAAGTCTCTTTGTAGGCGAACCCCGATGTGCTGGAATACTCCGTTGAGTTCGTTCCCAGCCATCCTGGCCACCTTCCCTTGTGGAAATAGGTGCTGGTCCCCTCTGCCTTCCGTCTTCCGGTCCCATCCACCGCGATGGGGGCCGTGTCCCCGGAACATCCAAACACCACGACATCCTTGGTGTGGCCTCGATAGGCCAATCCACATCCGATTGCCACGAGCAATACTAGAAGTCGTTCCATCCTTCCTTGGTTCCTGTGATCAGATAGAATGAGGTAGCCAGCCTCGCAAAAGAGTCTCTGGCTGTTGTGAAGGGTGAGCGGGTCCCCTGACCTCGCCTCACGTAAACTTCAACGTTTGCTGAATAGACTTCCTCTAAACCTAGCCTTAAAACTCCCATCATTTTATCGTTATCTGTTAAAACACTACAAACTTAACCTTGAACTAATAAACTTAAAACTTAACTTTGAACTATAAACTTAAAACCTTAAACTAATAACTTTACAGTGCCGCCCGTTCTCAGGGCGGCCCCTTTAAATTCTGAGAAGGCTGCTGCGAGCTCTTCCCGACGGTGGGAGGGCACTGACCCTTCCCTCTGATCTGCCGCAGCCTGTTGCTGCGCTGACCCTTTCCTCTGATCTGCCGCAGCCTGTTACTGCTGCGATGTGGCCTGTCTCTACCCGGGTTATCTTAACCTGAATTTTACGCCTTGGGGCAGTCTGGGGACATGACCACATCCTCCTGGGCTGGGGTTCTCTGCTTGACCTACGGGGAGTTGCTATGGGCGGGGGTTCCGTGACGGACGGACCGGGTTCCGAGACCTCCAACGGGATGACCTGGGGTTCCATCACAGTCGCCGGCTCCGCCTCCGCTGACTCCGCCTCCCTAACCTCGGGGCTGGCAGTTCGTGGCTCCGCCCTGCTCGGCCCAGCAGGCGGCCCTTCACTCGTGATCTCTGCCTCCCCTGAGGACTGGACGTTCAAAGCGGGCGGCCACACCTCTGGGAACCACATTGGTACTCTCTGTGCTCCTATAGCGGCTGGCCCTGCCTCCTCTAGCTCCTCCCTCCTGTTGTCGGGACCTGCAGCTTGTGTGTCCACCCCGTGTGGATCTCTACCTATCGGCCCCATTCCTCCCAGACCGTTCCTCAGGAACCACCCGTCATCATCACTATGCTCATCTGCACTATCCTCATCTGACCAGGGTACCCTGGGTTCTTCGTCATCTAACCCCCAACTCCAGAAAAACGCTGCATGATCGTCCGGGATGTCCCTTCCCCTGATGCAAGCTGCTATGCCTGCCTGTGTGCCTTGTGGTCCTACCTGGGGCTGTGCTTCCCCACTCGCAGGTCTGGCCCCTCCCTTAAGACAGGCCACCGCCCCTGCTTGTTTCTGTGAAATCTCACCTGCTGGAGGCTGCAGATTTCTATCCTGTTTTAAATCCTCATACTCCCTGCTCCTGGCCACCCTGTAGGCTGTTTTTATCTCTCTAAGCTGCCCTTCTAGCCTGAGCACGTCTAACTTTCCCATTTCTCGGGCATTCTCCTCCCGCAGGGTCTGCTCTCTAAGCTGCCCTTCCAGCCCATCTATTTTCCCTATTAAGCGGGCGTTCTCCTCCCGCAAGGCCTGCTCTTTTAACCTGGCCTCCTTACCGCAGACCCCCTCCTGTGCGTGTCTTTTAAAAGGACACAGGTAGGCAGGCTGCGTGGGCTCTAGTCATGGGGCACTATTAGACGGTCCTGCGGCACCTACGGGGCCGGTTGCGACCGCCACCTGTCCACGCGCATTCAAAACCATCTTGCGCATGGCTCCTAACACTGCTTCGAGGTCGTCGGGAGAGGTGGGTGCCTTTGCTTCCTTAGGCGGGACAGGCGCCTGGGCTCGGACCGCGGGATTTTTATCCTTGGAATCCTTCCAAGGGTTCCTGCAGTGCTTGCGCCAGTGCCCTGTCTTCCCACACCCGTAACAGGCATTACTTGCCTGTGGGGCGCGATTACCCTCCTGATGCCACTCTCTTTGAGCCGGGGCTGCGGGTCGTACCTCATGTACTCTTCCCTTAAAGGGACGTGTCGTCATACCCCTTATGTTACGGTAACCTAACGTGAGTCGATTCAAGACCGACTCTTCCGTAAGGTTGAGGTCATTGGGATCGAACCAGGCTTTTGCCTGCTCTCTAACGGCTGGTAAACTGTTGGCTATTATGCACCTAAGCCAATGAATTAAAGCGGCGCCTTCCACATCTTCGCGCTCGGGCGCACCTAGACAGCTGCGCTCATATACTGGCCACAGCCTGTCGGCAAAAACCTTCGGGGGTTCTCCCTCCATCTGCACTGTCTGTCCCACTCTAGCAAACGGACCTCCGTCGTTCGCTCCCACTACTTCTAGGACCTCATTTTTCAATTCCTCATAACTTTTGTTTCCCCTCTTGCTCTCGCCTGAGAGACACTGAAGGACCGAGCTGTCTAATGAGAACAGCAGCATTTTTGCTGTCTCCCCATCATCGCAGCCGTTAATGGCTGCGGCTTGCTCAACTTCCCTGAAATGTACGGAAGGGTCGTCTATCTCGGTCAGCTTCCTTACGTGGTTTATCATGGCTCTCAGCTGATGTGAACTGTGAGGCAACACCAGCTGTCCGAGGAGATCCCCCGGTTCTTCCCCACCGTTTCTGCTTGGGCCCCTTTTAATACCCGTTACTGGATACAACGATCCCTTTTCTACTTCCTTTTTAACGGGCTCTTTTGTTTCTTCCGTTGCTTCCTCCCTAACCCAGGTTTCTGAATAGCTGGGTGGCGCGGAGGGCGCAGTGGCTACTACTTCTTCTGCTTTACTTGGTGGGGAATTTCTAAATCTCTCATTTACTAGCGGCTGGCGCGCCGACGGATTGATAAGGCACACCATGCCGTTCGCATTATTCACGGCCTTTTTGAGGCTCTCTATCTCTTTTTGGCAGGCGCTATGGTCGGCTCCCTGAAACTTATCCTCAAGGGCCAACTTATACGCCGACCTAACCCCCATTAAGCTCTCTTCTTGAGTTCTTATCTGGGCAGCTTGGCGGTTACATCTTTCCTTCATCCTACTCTCGTTCAATTTTGCTTCAGTGATCTGGCACTCGAGATACTCTACCCTTGTTTTAAGGTAACTGGAGACTTCCTGGCGTAACTCATTTAAATTCTTAATGAGCACCTCCCCTCCAGAAACCTTCTCCTCCATTTCTCCCTCTAAATGGCTGATACGAGCTGTTAGCGCTGTAATGGTCTGGTTTGAAATCTGAACCTGCCTTTTGTAGCACATAAGCCAGACTGCTTTCTCAACTGCCTTTTTATGCTCCTTACTATCTGTCCACCTTTCAGCTGCCTCTAGTGGGCTCTTATCCGCTAACAATTCACTTATCCACTTTTTAGTTAGATTAACCTTTCCAAACACATAATCCGCTATCTTTTCCTGCATAACATTTCGTACCGTCATTCCAAAATCTAACACACTACCCTCTCGCTGCCAGTGTCCTGCCGCGGTCGCCATTTTCTGTAAGGGATTCTCCTGACCCTGCGTGTCTCGTAGCCTGTGAGATTCACGCGGCTCTGTGCAGCCTGTATGTCAGTGCGGGTCTAGGCCTGGTTGCCTGTTCTGGTCTCCAGCCAGTCTGGGAACACTAGACACACCTGTGAGTGGTTCGAATCACTCTCCCTTACGGTTCTAGACACTGGACTTAGATGCGAGAGCAGTAATGGAGATAAAACTCATGTAGACTTGGTTTGAATGGTACGAAATGGAAAATCTTTATTGCATGATACTTAAAATTATGAAATACATGTCATACGCACAGATTAATGACAGTACAATCTTACAAACGGTTATAATCAATCTTAGGGAAACGAGGAACGAACGGCACAACGTAAATAGGGCACACATTACAAATATCCTTAATCTTTAAACCCTCCCCTATCAATATCTATCCTAAACTAGCTTCGTAGGATCTCGAGACTCATGCTCACCACTCGTAATAACTCGGAGAAATCCCGAATAGCTGATCGGATGTTTTTTCACCGCAGCACCCACGTGTCGGTCAGGAGATCTCCTGGTCCCACTTGTTTACTGGCTTCTGCTGCTCGGGCTAGTAGGCTGGACCGTCTGCTGTAGTGAAGACCTCTGTTGGTTGACTTCACAGTTTAGTCGAGGAGCACCGTTGTCAATATCATTGATACGATGTGTTTGCACAGTCCAGTTATCATTGATGCAATATGCTTTGTTAGAAGTTCAAAGAAGAAAACTTCCTGTCGAGAAGACTTGGCTGATCGACCTACAGGCGCGGTCGGGATTTACTGACCGTGGCGATGGATATGGTCTTCTTCTCTTCTCCTCTCATCTCATCTCATCTCATCTCATCTCGGGCCTTTGGTTCCGCTGCCAGTTACCAACATAGGTCTTCGTTACGCGACACGAGGTAGATCCGTACGGATCAGAAAGTTCAACAGTCTTTTCAGAAGAGGCAACAGGCACGCAGAAGCCCAACTACGAGCACACAGGAGCAGCCACGAGGTTACGAATCGACCGGATAAAACACAGGAGCAGCCACGATGATAAAAGCAGCAAGCGAGCAAGAGCGGCAAGAGAGCGAATGAACGGTTTGGGGCCTGCAATTATAGTGCAAAAATCTTCCGTTTCCCGCCCAACTATAATGTCCATTCTTTTGTTTAGGGTTTGGCGCCCAAATGTCTTGTATGGGTGATCTCCGTTCTTAATGGGTTTCGGGGCTACTCATGAATGTTTGAGTACCTGTTAATATTTCTCCCATTGTTAAATCGGTCGGTGTTCTCCCTGGAGGGGTTTGGGGCTTCCAAGTGTCCTGTATAACTACCTGCTAACGGCTCTCTCATCGTAGAGCCGTTGGGAGTTTACATATTAATGTCCTTTGGATGGGCCCTTAAGTACTTGGTACAATGGCTTTCCTTTGCACCTGGGAGACCGATTCCAGTATCTATGTTTATACTGCAAACCCATAAAGTCCCGTGTATTATCTTCACTGTGCTGAATCGTTATCGATCTTGCAAAAAAAAAATGTTTATTGGAACGCCATCTTGTCTGCCTGTTGAAAAGTCTAGAATGTTCTGTCACGAGGTGCGGCGGCCATTTTACAGGCTGCTTGTGTCCAATTTAAACCTGACAGCATTCTGCTGAAATAAAAGCTGTTTGAACGAAATTTTGTGTTTTCTCCTTATTAATCAAATCGCGATAATTGCGAATTCTACAAGTCCCACATGGGAGTCTGGTCAAGAAGGTAAGTGCCCATGGAATCCAGGGCAACTTGGCACATTGGATCCAAAATTGGCTAATTGGCAGGAGGCAGAGGGTGATGGTCGAAGGTTGTTTTTGTGACTGGAAGCCTGTGTCCAGTGGTGTACCGCAGGGATCGGTGCTGGGTCCCTTGCTGTTTGTAGTGTACATGAATGATTTAGATATGAATGTAGGAGGTATGATCAGTAAGTTCGCAGATGACACGAAAATTGATGGACTGGTAAATAGCGAGGAGGGAAGCCTCAGGCTACAGGACGATATAGACGGGTTGGTTAGATGGGCAGAAGAGTGGCAAATGGAATTTAACCCTGAAAAGTGTGAGGTGATGCATTTTGGGAGGACTATCAAGGCAAGGGAATACACAATGAATGGTAGGACCCGAGGAAGGAAAGAGGATCAGAGGGACCTTGATGTGCATGTACATAGATCCCTGAAGGCAGCAGGACAGGTAGATAAGGTGGTTAAAAAGGCATATGGGATACTTGCCATCATTAGTCGAGGCATGGAATATAAGAGTAGGGAGGTTATGATGGAGCTGTACAAAGTGCTAGTTAGGCCACAGCTGGAATACTGTGTGCAGTTCTGGTCGCCACACTATAGGAAGGATGTGATTGCATTGGAGACGGTGCAGAGGAGATTCACCAGGATGTTACCTGGGCTGGAGCGCTCCAGCTATGAGGAGAGACTGGACAGGCTGGGGTTGTTTTCCTTAGAGCAGAGAAGGCTGAGGGGGGACCTGATTGAGGTGTACAAAATTATGAGGGGCATTGATCGGGTAGATAGAAAGGAACTTTTCCCCTTAGTAGAGGGGTCAATAACCAGGGGGCATAGTTTCAAGGTAAGGGGCAGGAGGTTTAGAGGGGATTTGAGGAAAAACTTTTTCACCCAGAGGGTGGTTGGAATCTAGAACTCACTGCCTGAAAGGGTGATAGAGGCAGGAACCCTCACAAAATTCAAGAAGCATTTAGATGAGCACTTGAAACGCCATAGCATACAAGGCTACGGACCAAGTGCTGGAAAATGGGTTGAGAATAGACAGGGCTTGATGGCCGGCGATGACACGATGGGCCGAAGGGCCTCTTTCTGTGCTGTATAACTCTATGACTGTATGAATGTATGATTCTCTAAAGCAGGGGTCACTGGACAGTGATCAGGAGCAGGAACCCTGTCAGATTACCCCTCTCTCTCAAACCCAGTTGTTACTGGACAGTGATCTGGAGCAGCAACCCTGGCAGATTTCCCCTCTCTCTAATCCAGGGGTCACTGGACAGTGATCAGGAGCAGGAACCCTGGCTGATTTCCCCCACTCTCTAGCCCAGGGGTCACTGGACAGTGATCAGGAGCAGGAACCCTGACTGATTTCTACTCTCTCTAGCCCAGGGGTCACTGGACAGTGATGAGGAGCAGGAAGCCTGGCTGATTTCTACTCTCTCTAATCCAGTGGTCACTGGGCAGTGATCGGGAGCAGGAAGCCTGGCTAATTTTCCCTCTCTCTAATACAGGGTTCATTGGAAATTGATCAGCAGCAGCAACCCTGGCTGATTACCCCTCTCTCTCTAACCCAGTTGTTACTGGACAGTGATCAGGAGCAGGAACATAGACTGATTTCATCTCGTTCTATACCAGGAATAACTGGGCTGCGATCAGGAGCAGGAACCTTTCCTGATTTCCTCATTCTCTAAACCAGTGGTCACTGGAAAGTGCTCAGGAGGAGGAACCCTGGCTGATTCTCCCCTCTTTTTAACCTAGCGTTCACTGGGGAATGATCAGGAACAGTAACCTATCCTGACACCTACTCTCTCTAACCCAGGAGTCACTGGACAGTGCTCAGTAGAAGGAACTCTCGCAGATTTCCCCCACTCTCTAACCCAGGAGTCACTGGACAGTGATCAGCAGCAGAAACCCTGGCTGATTTCCCCTCTCTCTAACCCATGGGTCACTGGACATTGATCAGGAGCAGGATCCCTGTCTGATTCCTCTATAAGAGCCCATGGGATCCAGGGCAATTTGGCACATTGGATCCAAAATTGGCTTAGTGGCAGGAGGCAGAGGTTGATGGTCGAAGGTTGTTTTTGTGACTGGAAGCCTGTGTCCAGTGGTGTACTGCAGGAATCGGTGCTGGGTCCTTTGCTGTTTGTAGTGTACATTAATGATTTAGATATGAATGTAGGAGGTATGATCAGTAAGTTTGCAGATGGCACGAAAATTGATGGACTGGTAAATAGTGAGGAGGGAAGCCTCAGGCTACAGGACGATATAGACGGGTTGGTCAGATGGGCAGAACAGTGGCAAATTGAATTTAACCCTGAAAAGTGTGAGGTGATGCATTTTGGGAGGACTAACAAGGCAAGGGAATACACAATGAATGGTGGGATCCTCGGAATGACAGAGGATCAGAGGGACCTTGGTGTGCATGTACATAGATCCCTGAAGGCAGCAGGACAGGTAGATAAGGTGTTTAAAAAGGCATATGGGATACTTGCCTTCGTTAGCCGAGGCACAGAATATAAGAGCAGGGAGGTTATGATGGAGCTGTACAAAACGCTAGTTAGGCCACAGCTGGAATACTGTGTGCAGTTCTGGTCGCCACACTATAGGAAGGATGTGATTGTATTGGAGAGGGTGCAGGGGTGATACACCAGGATGTTACCTGGGCTGGAGCGCTTCAGCTATGAAGACAGACTGGACAGGCTGGGGTTGTTTTCCTTAGAGAAGAGAAGGTTGAGGGGGGACCTGATTGAGGTGTACAAAATTATGAGGGGCAGAGATAGGGTAGATAGAAAGGAACTTTTCCCCTTAGTAGAGGGGTCAATAACCAGGGGGCATAGTTTCAAGTTAAGGGGCAGGAGGTTTAGAGGGGATTTGAGGAAAAACCTTTTCACCCAGAGGGTGGTTGGAATCTGGAACTCACTGCCTGAAAGGGTGGTAGAGGCAGGAACCCTCACAACATTCAAGAAACATTTAGATGAGCACTTGAAACACCATAGCATAGAAGGCTATGGACCAAGTGCTGGAAAATGGGATTAGAATAGACAGGGCTTGATGGGCAGCGCGGACAGGATGGCCGAAGGGCCTCTTTCTGTGCAGTATAACTCTATGGGCCAGAAATTGATCTGGCTCCGTTCCCGCGGGTGTAATGAGCAGGCGCGGTAATACATACCGCGTCTGCCGTTTCGTCTTTTCCACGGAGAAAATTCATCTTCTGGCTGATTGAGTGCAGGGCAGCGTATGACGTCACACTGCCCTGCAGCGCAGCGTGCGCGTTGCATCGCGTGCGATGTGGAGTGAAGACACGCCCATTAAGGTCTCTTTTCCATAGGCCACGCCCCCGATTTTTTTCTCCACTGAAACCATTGTACAGCTGCTGAAGACACAGTTTTCTCACTGTTTTAGGTGGAATTTGCAGTAAGTAGGTTTTAAATGCATGGTTTTGTAAACTTTTAAAGATTTTTAGTATAATTTGAGTAATGTTAAACATTTGCAAAGAGATTTAAACTAATTTAAATAGTTTTAAAAGTACAGAAATCATTTTTTTCAGAGATTTAACTGTTTATAATCAGCAAACGAAAATGGCTGCTATCAGCACTATCCAATTTATCAAAAGAACACAGAATTTCAGTGATGATGATCTCCGTACACTTCTTGACGAGGTAGAATCGAAACGTTCACGGATAATTGGAACTCAGAAGTCCAAGCCGCCGCGAAAAGGCCAAATGGCAGCGTGGAAAGAGGTTGCTCAAAGTGTGAGCGCAACCTCGACCATTCCACGTACAGCTGAGCAATGTCGCAAAAAATTCAGCGATTTATATCGAACGCTGAAGGTTTGTATAGTTATAACAAAAGTCAATGTTAAAATGTCTTTACATTTAAAATGAAAAGCCTTGAAAAAGTGTTTGTTTGCTAAGCTGAGTTAACTGAAGTCACAAGATGCTACCATAAATTTTTATGGCTTTTGTAGCCAGGCAAGTCTCATAAAATGCTAATGTCATCTTGATTGAAATGCTTTGAGTTGCTTACTGAGTTAACTGTGTGAGTGCCAATGCAGTTTTGGTGTAAAAACCCTTACATTTCAGATTTTCATTTTCAATTTTAGAGTAAAACTGCTCACAACGCCAGAGAACGTTCACTGACAGGCGGTGGTGTTGTCATGTTAAGGGCTTTAACCGAACATGAGGAAAGGCTCGAGCATATCTTTGGATATCTCAGCAGATGTCCCTTTGGAAATGAACGATTCGACAAAGGTGATGTGTGCTGAATAGCTTCTGTGATGTGGCACATCATGCTTTACCTTTGCTAATCTTTACTGTTTCCTTTACATAGGTTTAGAGCATACTTCTCAGTCACGGGATGAGCAGTGCGTTGAGTCTGCAGCCGAAGAGGTCATTGGTGAAGGGCATGTTGAGCCAGTGGGAGATGCGAGTGAGGTGTTGGTGGAGGAGCAGCAGGAGGAATTTTTTGCTGAATTAAACATGGAGGTTCTGGAATCTGGGTTGCAGGAGAGGTCCTCTCAATCTTCCTCTCCAACTCCTGGCCCCTCTGGCTCTGTGCCAAACAGACAGCAGCTTGATACTACAGTGCCTGTGGGAGACACAGATATATATGCAGCAGAACAGGAGATGCATGGTGACATCCACCAACTTGTAGGCTTGACTCAATCGATCTCTTCTATTTCAGAGAAAGAAGTTGATTGTCTTACCTTGGTCAAGCAGGGAGTGGAATGTCTGTGCATGTCATTTAATGAAATGAAAGATCATATCATAGTCCAAAATCTGGGAATGGAGCTTAAGAATATAAATGAGTCTCTTGAAGGACTGTTGCAGAAACCCGATGTGGGAGTGCAGCTTAGTAAAATAAATGATTCTCTTGAAGGAATGTTGCAGAAACCCGATGTGGGAGTGCAGCTTAGTAAATTAAATGAGTCTCTTGAAGGACTGGTGGGAGTGCAGCTTAGTAAAATAAATGAGTCTCTTGAAGGACTCATGCGAATAATTTCTGCTGCAATTACTGTGACTCCATCAGAACCAACCTTACCTGCTCCCAGCGCAGAATCAGTGCAGGTCCAAGAGCCACCAACGATGATGCAATCAAGAAAGCGCAAGAGACGTTAGGGTGTTGCATGTTCCACAATGCACATCCATTGACCCTCAGGAATAGTTTATTTGTGGTTAAATTTTTCAAGTGTTTACTTTTTAGTTTTATTTAAAACTTACATGTTTACATTTTTCTTTATTTATATATATATTTGACACTGAAACTGAAAGTTAGCTTTTCATTGAAAAAGTACAGCCTTTAGTCACTTTATAAAAATTCAAATTGTTTATTTTCACAAAAAAATTGAACATTTAAACTTGTTTACATATAGGAAAGAGTTATTTCCCATCTTGAATGTCTTTACTGCATTAACGAAGCAAAAAAGTTACTGAGAACTGTTAACAAATTTTTGAAAAACCTATTTCTGTTTACGATTGTTTACAAAGTTGAAAAGTAGCTAGTTAACATTGAAAAGTTATAAACTATGTAAAGCAACAATGAACCTCAGAAGTCTGTAATGCTGCAATAAAAGAGCACTGTTTCACTTTAAATTGTGTCTGTACCTTTATTTGCCTTGCTGGTGGAGAGGGAGGGGGAGGGGGAGGGGGAGAGGGAGAGGGATGGGGAGAGGGGAGAGGGAGAGGGGAGGGGGAGGGGGAGAGGGGAGGGGGAGGGGGAGAGGGGAGGGGGAGCGGGAGGTACAAGGCGACACTACCTCGTGAAGGTGTTGGCTACCAGCTGCTCCCGAGCAGCCTTACTTTGAGCAGCAGTTGGCTCTTCCCCATCATGCCTTCCCACAGGCACATTGGCATTGTCCACGTCCTCCATTTCTGCAGGTAGTTCATCTGCAGCGTTAAGGGTCAGTCCTTCCTGCAGGGCAAAATTATGCAAAGCACAACAGGCCACCACAATCTTTGCCACTTTCTGAGGAGAATACTGCAAGGTCCCCCCTGACCTGTCCAGGCACCGGAAGCGTGATTTCAGAACTCCAATTGTCCTCTCCACCACTTGCCGTGTGGACACGTGTGCCTGGTTGTATCTCTCCTGAGCCTCATTATTGGTCTTGCGGTAGGGAGTCATCAGCCATGGTCTTAGCGGGTAGCCCTTGTCGCCCAATATCCATGCGGATCCTGGAGGCAATGCGTTGAGGGCGCCATATAAGTCAGAGTTACGGAGGACGAAGGAGTCATGATTACTTCCACGGTTACCTGCATTCACATTTAAGATCCTGAGATGCGCATCACAGACAATCTGGACATTCAGTGAATGAAACCCCTTCCTGTTGATAAATGTCACAGGTGCAACCCCTGGTGCCTTCAATGCTACATGGGTTCCATCGACAGCCCCAATCACTTTGGGGAATCCAGCAATGTTATGAAATGCAAGCGCCATCTCCTTTTGATGGCGAGCAGACAAGTCATAGTTAATGAACTCAGAAGCCCTATGGAAAATGGCTTCTGTAACCTGGTGAATGCAGGCCCTCGCAGCATTCTTGGATATGTTGGAAATGTCACCGGTGCTTGCCTGAAAAGTCCCACTTGCAAAGAAGTTCAGTGCTGTGGTTACCTTCATGCTCAGTGACAATGCATTGCGGTTCTTCGTGCGTGTTTGAAGGTCCTCCTTTAACATCTCACAGATTCGGCCAATTGACTCTTTACTGAAGCGCAGCCTCCTCACACACAGCTCCTCCGACAGCATCTCAAATGACAGCCTCTGCCTGTACACTCTATTTGGTGGGTAGTAGTTTCTCCTTCTCTGGAGGAGACGGGCTTGGTTCCTCCGTCTGATTAGTTGTCTGTATTCGAAAATTCTCAGATACGCAATCCCACAGAGGAGGAAGAACAATCGATTGCAAAAGGGCATCTTTCTCTCACACAGGCTTCCTCCTCAAACTGAAAGTTGTAATGAAAAAATGGAAATAGTTGTTAAAGTAACTTTAGTTAAGTGAGTGGCTATAAAATCAGGTCAGGCTATGGTGGGACACGTGCGCTATCAGCTTGGGAACACATCTACCCGCCACACGGCCCTAGCTGATTTTCCAAAACTGTAACATTTTCATAAATTCATACATACATACATACATACTTACTTACTTACTCATTTTCATCTTTAAAACTTTTTGAAACGTAAACAGTTCATTTTTAAACTTTCATTTTCACAGATAGATACCTAAATATGCCTTGTACACACCCACAGTTGCTATACTACTCCAAATGGTCAAAACCCGTTTTTAAATTTTTTTTTTTTAAACTCTTAACTTATATAAGACTTCATTTAAAACTTTTGTGTCTTTCAGATTTAAAAAACTCACCTCAGTAGCCACACTCCAAAAGGATTTCTTCCTCCTACTATCTCGGTAAATGTATAAATGGCTGCTGCTCCTGGTTTTAAAATGTGTAACTGCTAGGAGCTTACACACACTACTCTCATTCACAAAAAACATGAATTTTCTGACGCACGCGCAGAATCACCAGCCCACGCGATTACTCGCATATCCATGAAACTGACCAGACATGAAGTGCCGGTTTTCAGCGCATGCGCAGTGCATGCAGAAAACCGGCAATTGCAGAGGGAATACGCGAGTGTACGCAGTGCGTACTCTCGCGCACCAGGATGAATTTTTGGGCCTATGACTCTATGACTCTCTAAAGCAGGGGTCACTGGGCAGTGATTGGAAGCATGAACCCTGGCTGATTTCCCCTCTCTCTCAAACCCAGTTGTTACTGGACAGTGATCAGGAGCAGGACATAGAATGATTTCATCTCGTTCTGAACCAGGAATAACTGGGCTGCGATCAGGAGCAGGAATCTTTGCTGATTTCCTCATTCGCTAAACCAGTGGTCACTGGACAGTACAAAGGAGCAGGAACCCTGGCTGATTCCCCTCTCTCTAACACAGGGGTCATTGGAAATTGATCAGCAGCAGGAACCCTGGCTGATTTCCACTTTTTGTAACACAGGGGTCACTGGACAGTGATCAGGAGGAAGAAGCCTGGCTGATTGTCCCTTCTTTCTGACCTGGAGTTCACGAGAGAATGAACAGGAACAGTAACCCATGCTGACACCCCTCTCTCTAACCCAGGGGTCACTGGGCAGTGATCAGGAGCAGGATCCCTGGCTGATTCCCCCTCTCTCTAACACAGTGTTCACTGGACAGTGATCAGGAACAGTAACCCATGCTGACACCGCCTCTCTCTAACCCAGGGGTCACTGGACAGTGCTCAGGAGCAGGAATTCTAGCAGATGTCCCCCACTCTCTCACCAAGGGGGTCACTGGACAGTGATCAGCAACAGGAACACTGGCTAATTCCCCTCTCTCTAAAGCAGGGGTCACTGGACAGTGATCAGGAGCAGGAATCCTGCCTGATTTCCCCTCTCTCTAATCCAGTGGTCACTGGACAGTGATCAGGAGAAGGAACCCTGGCTGATTACCCCTCTCTCTCGAACCCAGTTGTTACTTGACAGTGATCAGGAGCAGAAACATAGAATGATTTCATCTCGTTCTGAACCAGGAATAACTGGACTGCGATCAGGAGGAGGAACCTTTGCTGATTTCCTCATTCTCTAAACCAGTGGTCACTGGACAGTGCTCAGGAGCAGGAAGCCTGGCTGATTTCCACTCTCTCTAACCCAGGGGTCAATAGGCTGTGATCAGGAGCAGGATCCCTGGCTGATTCCCCTCTCTCTAACACAGTGGTCACAGGACAGTGCTCAGGAGGAGGTACCCCAGCTGATTTCCACTCTTTCTAACCTGGAGTTCACTGGAGAATGAACAGGAATAGTAACCCATGCTGACACCCACTCTCTCTAATCCAGGGCTCACTGAACAGTGATCAGGCGCAGGAACCCAAGGCTGATTTCCCCTCTCTCTAACCCAGGGGTCACTGGACAGTGATCAGGAGCAGGAACCCTGGCTGATTTCCCCTCTCTCAAACCGAGGGATCATGGTTCAGTTACCAGGAGCAACAACCCTGGCTGATTACATCTCTTTCTCAAACTGAGTTGTTACTGGACATTGATCAGGAGCAGGTACATGGACTGATTTCATCTCGTTCTGAATAATGAATCACTGGACAGCGATCAGGAGCAGGAACATAGAAACATAGAAACATAGAAGATAGGAGCAGGAGTAGGCCATTTGGCCCCTCGAGCCTGCTCCGCCATTCAATGAGATCATGGCTGATCATCCAAACTCAGTACCCTGTACCTGCCTTCTCCCCATATCCCTTGATACCTTTAGCTTTAAGAAATATATCTAACTCATTCTTGAATATATTTAATGACTTGGCCTCAACTACCTTCTGTGGTAGAGAATTCCACAGGTTCACCACTCTCTGGGTGAAGAAATTCTTCCTCATTTCTGTCCTAAATGGCTTACCCCTTATCCTTAGACTGTGACTCCTGGTTCTGGACTCGCCGACCATCGGGAACATTCTTCCTGCATCGAGTTTGTCCAGACCTGTCAGAATTTTATATGTTTCGATGAGATCCCCTCTCATTCTTCTATACTCCAGCGAGTATAAGCCCAATCGACCCAATCTCTCCTCATATGTCATTCCTGCCATCCCAGGTATCAGCCTTGTGAATCTTCGCTGAACTCCCTCCATGGCAAGAACATCCTTCCTCAGATAAGGCGACCAAAACTGCACACAATACTCAAGGTGTGGTCTCACCAAGGCCCTGTACAACTGCAGCAGGACATCCCTGTTCCTATACTCAAACCCTTTCGCTATGAAGGCCAACATACCATTTGCCTTCTTCACCGCCTGCTGCACCTGCATGCTTACCTTCAGCGACTGGAGCACAAGGACACCCAGGTCTCATTGCACTTCCCCTTCCCCTTCTCCCAATCTATTGCCATTCAGATAATAGTCTGCCTTTCTGTTTCTGACACCAAAGTGGATAACCTCGCATTTATCCATGTTATATTGCATCTGCCACGCTTCTGCCCACTCACCCAACCTATCCAAATCATCCTGGAGTTTCTCGGTATCCTCCTCGCAGCACTCACTCCCACCCAGCTTTGTGTCATCTGCAAACTTGGAGATATTACATTTAGTTCCCTTATCTAGATCATTAATGTATATTGTGAATAGCTGGGGTCCAAGGACTGATCCCTGCGGTACCCCGCTAGTCACTGCTTGCCACTCGGAAAAAGACCCATTAATTCCTACTCTTTGCTTTCTGTCCACCAACCAGTTCTCTATCCAAGTCAATACCTTGCCCCCAATCCCATGTGCCTTAACTTTACACGCTAATCTCTTATGCGGGACCTTATCAAAAGCCTTTTGAAAGTCCAAATACACCACATCTACTGGTTCTCCCTTATCTATTTTCCCAGTTACATCCTCAAAAAATTCCAGTACATTAGTCAAGCACGATTTACCTTTTGTAAATCCATGTTGACTTTGTCCGATCCTGTCACTCTTTTTCAAGTGCTCAGCTATTACATCCTTTATAATGGACTCCAGCCTTTTCCCCACTACCGATGTCAGGCTTACCAGTCTGTAATTCCCCTCTTTCTCTCTACCACCATTTTTGAATAGTGGGGTAACATTAGCTACCCTCCAATCTATGGGTACAGTTCCAGATTCCATCGAATGTTGGAAGATGATCAGCAATGCCTCTACTATTTCTAGGGCCACTTCCTTAAGTACCCTAGGATGTAGATTATCAGGCCCTGGGGATTTATCGGCCTTCAATACCGTCAATTTCCCTAACACCATTTCCCTGCAAATACTGATTTCTTTCAGTTCCTCCCTTTCATCAGACCGTATGTTCTCCAGCATCTCTGGGAGGTTATTTGTGGCCTCCTTTGTGAAGACAGAACCAAAATATGCATTTAATTGGTCTGCCATTTCTTTGTTCCCCATTATAACTTCCCCCGCTTCTGACTGCAAGGGACCTACACTTGATTTCACTAATCTTTTTCTCTTCACATATCTATAAAAGCTCTTACAGTCAGTTTTTATGTTTCCTGCAAGCTTACTTTCATATTCTATTTTCCCCTTCTTAATTAATCCCTTTGTCCTCCTTTGTTGAATCCTAAACTGCTCCCAATCCTCAGGGTTACCGCTTTTTCTGGCCAATTTATATGCCCTCTCCTTGGATCTTATGCTATCCCTAATTTCCCTTGTTAGCCACGGTTGAGTCACCCTTTTTGTTTTATTCTTATGCCACACTGGGATGAACAAATTCTGTAGTTCATATATGCAGTTTTTGAATGTTTGCCATTGCCTATCCACCGTCAACCCTTTGAGTGACATTCCCCAATCAATCCCACCCAATTCGCGCCTCATACCATCATAGTTTCCTTTATTTAAATTCAGGACCCTAGTCTCTGATTCAACTACTTCACTCTCCATCCTAATGAAGAATTCTATCATATTATGATCACTCTGACCCAAGGGGCCTCGTACAACAAGATTGCTAATTAATCCTTTCTCCTTACATAATACCCAGTCTAAGATGGCCTGATCTCTGGTTGGTTCCTCGACATATTGTTCCAGAAAACCATCTCATAAACATTCTAGGAATTCCTCCTCCACAGTATTTTTACTAATTTGGTTAGCCCAAACCTTTGCTGATTTCCTCATTCTCTAAAACAGAGGTCACTGGACAGTACCAAGGAGCAGGAACACTGGCTGATTTCCCCTCTCTCCAATCCAGGACGTCACTGGACAGTGATCAGGAGCAGGAACCCTGGCGGATTTCCCCTCTCTTCAAACCAGGTGTCACGGGACAGTGCTCAGGAGCAGGAACCCTTGCTGAGTTACTCTCTCTCTAACCCAGAGCTCACTGGGCACTGATCAAGATTTCCACTCTTTCTAACCCAGTGGTCAATGGACAGTGCTCAGGAGGAGGAACCCTGGCTGATTAGCCCCTCTTTCTAAGCTAGAGATCACTGGAGAATGATCAGGAACAGTAAATGTTGCCGATTGTCCTCTCTGTGTAATCCAGTGCTCCCTGGATAGTGATCAGGAACAGCAAGCCATGCTGAGTTCCTCCCTCTCTAATCCAGTGGTCACTAGGCTGTGATCAGGAGCAGGAACCCTTGCTGAATTCCCCACCCTCTAAACTATTGGTCACTGGACTGTGCTCAGGAGCAGGAACTCTGGCAGATTTCCCCCACTCTCTCACCCAGAGGTCACTGGGCAGTGATAAGGTGTTGGAAACCTGGCTGATTTCCTCTCTCTCTCTAACCCAGGGGTCACTGGGCAGTGATCAGGAGCAGTAATCCTGGCAGATTTTCCCTCTCTCTAAACCAGGGGTCACTGGGCAGTGATCAGGAGCAGGAACCCTGTCAGATTTCCCCTCTCTCTAACCCAAGGATCGCTGGACAGTGATCAGGAGCCGCAACCCTGTTTGATTTCCCCTCTCTCTCAAACCCAGTTTTTACTGGACACTGATCAGGAGCAGGAACCCTTCCTGGTTTCCCCTCTCTCTAACCCAGGGGTCACTGGACAGTGATCAGGAGCAGGAACCCTGGCTGATTTCCCCCACTCTCTCACCCAGGGGGTCACTGGACAATGATCAGGAACAGGAACTCTGGATGATTTCCTCCCTCTCTAATCCAGGGGTCATTGGACAGTGATGAATTGCAGTAATCCTGCCTGATTTCTCCTCTCTCTAGCCCAGGGGTCACTGGGCAGTGATCAGGAGCAAGAACCCTGTCAGATATCCCCTCTCTCTAAACCAGGGGTCTGCAGACAGTGATCGGAGCATCAACCCTGGCTGATTTCCCCTCTCTCTAATCCAGGGGTCACTGGAAAGTGATCAGGATGAGGAACCCTGGCAGACTATACCCTCTTTGTAACCTAGACTTCACTGGTGAATGATCCGGAACAGTAATCCATGCTGAAACCCTCTCTCTCTAACTCAGGGGCTGGACAGTGCTCAGGAGCAGGAATTCTAGCAGATTTACTGCACTCTCTCACCCAGGGTGTCACTGAACAAAGATCAGGAGCAGGAACTCTGGCTGATTTCCACTCTCTCTAAGACAGGGGTCACTGGACAGTGATCAGGAGCAGGAACCCTGGCTGATTCCACTCTCTCTAAGACAGGGGTCACTGGACAGTGCTCAGGAGCAGGAACCCTGGCTGATTTCCCCTCTCTCTAGCCCAGGGGTCACTGGACAGTGATCAGGAGCAGGAACCCTGGCTGATTCCACTCTCTCTAAGACAGGGGTCACTGGACAGTGATCAGGAGCAGGAACCCTGGCTGATTTCCCCTCTCTCTAACCCAGGTGTCACTTGACAGTCATCAGTGAGTCATACCTAGCACAAAGGAAGATGGTTGTGGTGGTTGAAGGTCAATCATCACAGCCCCAGCACATCGTTGCAGGGATTCCTCCGGGCAGTGTCCTAGGCCCAACCATCTTCAGCTGCTTCATCAATGACCTTCCCTCCAACAAAAGGTCAGAAATGGGGATGTTCGCTGATGACTGCACAGTGTTCAGTGCCATTCACAACTCCTCAGATAATGAAGCAGTCCATGCCCACATGCAACAAGACCTGGACGATGCTCAGGCTTGGCCTGAAAAGTGGCAGGTAACATTCGCGCAACAGAAGTGCCAGGCAATGAATATCTCCAACAAGCGAGAGTCTAACCACATGCCCTTGACATTCAATGGCGTTACCATCGCTGAATTCCCCCACCATCAACATCCTGGGGGTCACCATTAACCAGAAACTTAACTGGACCAGCCACATAAATACTGTGGCAACAAGAGCAGGTCAGAGGTTGGGTATTCTGCGGCGAATGTCTCATCTCCTGACTCTCCAAAGCCTTTCCACCATCTACAAGGTTCAAGTGAGGAGTGTGATGGAACACTCTCCACTTGCCTGGATGAGTGCAGCTCCAACAACACTCAAGACGCTCGACACCATCCAGGACAAAGCAGCCCGCTCGATTGGCACCCCATCCACCACCTTAAACATTCACTCCCTCCACCACCGGCGTACCATCTACAAGATGCACTGCAGCAACTCGCCAAGGCTTCTTCAGCAGCACCTCCCAAACCCGCAACCTATTCCACCTAGAAGGACAAGGGCAGCAGGCGCAAGGGAACACCGCCACCTCCAAGTTCCCCTCCAAGTCACACACCATCCTGACTTAGAAGTATATCGCCGATTCTTCATCGTCGCTGGTCAAAATCCTGGAACACCCTACCTAATAGCACTGTGGGAGTACCTTCACCACACGGACTGCAGCGGTTGAAGAAGGCGGCTCACCACCACCTTCTCAGGGGCCATTAGGGATGGGCAATAAATGCTGGCCTTGCCAGCGACGCCCTGATCCCATAAATGAAAAAAAAAAGGATCAGAAACCCTGGCTGAATTTCCCTCTCTCTAATCCAGGGCTCACTGGACAGTGATCAGGAGCAGGAACCCTGTCAGATTTCCCCTCTCTCTAATACAGGGGTCAGTGGACAGCAATCGGCAGCATTAACCTGAGCTGATTCCCCTTCTCTCAAACTTATGGTTCATGGAACAGTTATCAGAAGCAGGAACTCTGGCTGATTACACCTCTCTCTAATCCAAGGGTCATTGGAAATTGATCAGCAGCAGGAACCCTAGCTGATTTCCACTCTTTCTAACCCAGGAGTCACTGGACAGTGACCAGCAGCAGGAACCCTGGCTGATTAAACCCTCTCTCTAACCCAGAGGTCACTAGCCTGTGAACTGGAGCAGGAAGCCTGGCTGATTCCCCTCTCTCTAACACAGTGGTCACTGGACAGTGCTCAGGAGGAGGAACCCTGGCTGATTATCCACTCTTTCTAACCTAGAGTTGACTGGAGAATGATCAGGAACAGTAACCCATGCTGACACCCGCTCTCTCTAACCCAGGGTTCATTGGACAGTGATGAGGAATAGGAAACCTCGCTGATTTCTCCTCTCTCTAGCCCAGAGGTCACTGGACAGTGATCAGGAGCAGCAACCCTGGCTGATTTCCCCTCTCTCTCTAACCCAGTTGTTACTGGACAGTGATCAGGAGCAGGAACATAGACTGATTTCATATTGTTCTGAACCAGGAATAACTGGACTGTGATCAGGAGCAGGAACCTTTCCTGATTTCCTCATTCTCTAAGCCAGTGGTCACTGGACAGTAACAAAGAGCAGGAAGCCTGGCTGATTTCCACTCTTTCTAACCCAGGGGTCACTGGACAGTGATCAGGAGCAGGAACTCTGGATGATTACCCCTCTCTCTAATCCAGGGGTCACTGGTCAGTGATCAGGAGCAGGAACCCTGGTGGATTCCCCTCTAAGAGCCCATGGAATCCAGGGCAATTTGGCACATTGGATCCAAAATTGGCTTAGTGGCAGGAGGCAGAGGGTGATGTTCGAAGGTTATTTTTGTGACTGGAAGCCTGTGTCCAGTGGTGTACCGCAGGGATCGGTGCTGGGTCCCTTGCTGTTTGTAGTGTACATTAATGATTTAGATATGAATGTAGGAGGTATGATCAGTAAGTTCGCAGATGACATGAAAATTGGTGGAGTGGTAAATAGCGAGGAGGGAAGCCTCAGTCTACAGGACAGTATAGACGGGTTGGTCAGATGGGCAGAAGAGTGGCAAATGGAATTTAACCCTGAAAAGTGTGAGGTGATGCACTTTGGGAGGACTAACAAGGCAAGGGAATACACAATGAATGGTAGGACCCTGGGAAGGACAGAGGATCAGAGGGACCTTGGTGTGCATGTACATAGATCCCTGAAGGCAGCAGGACAGGTAGATAAGGTGGTTAAAAAGGCATATGGGATACTTGCCTTCATAAGCCGAGGCACAGAATATAAGAGCAGGGATGTTATGATGGAGCTATACAAAACGCTAGTTAGTCCACAGCTGGAAAACTGTGTGCATAGAAACATAGAAACATAGAAGATAGGAGCAGGAGTAGGCCATTCAGCCCCTCGAGCCTGCTCCGCCATTCAATGAGATCATGGCTGATCTTCCAAATTCAGTATTCCTGTCCCTGCATTCTCCCCATATCCCTTGATCCCTTTAGCTTTAAGAAATATATCTAACTCCTTCTTGAATATATTTAATGAATTGACCTCTACTGCCGTCTGTAGTAGGAAATTCCACAGGTTCACCACTCTCTGGGTGAAGAAATTCCTCCTCATCTCAGTCCTAAATGGCTTACCCCTTATCCTTAGACTGTGACCCCTGGTTCTGGACTCCCCGGCAATCGGGAACATCCTTCCTGCATCTAGTCTGTCTAGTCTTGTTAGAATTTTATCAGTTTCAATGAGATCCCCTCTCATTCTTCTAAACTCCAGTGAGTATAAGCAGTTCTGGTCGCCACACTATAGGAGGGATGTGATTGCATTGGAGAGGGTGCAGGGGAGATTCACCAGGATGTTACCTGGGCTGCAGCGCTTCAGCTATGAGGAGAGACTGGACAGGCTGAGGTTGTTTTCCTGAGAGCAGAGAAGGCTGAGGGGGGACCTGATTGAGGTGTACAAAATTATGAGAGGCATAGATAGGGTAGATAGAAAGGAACAATTCCCCTTTGTAGAGGGATCAATAACCAGGGGGCATAGTTTCAAGGTACGGGGCAGGAGGTTTCGAGGGGATTTGAGGAAAAACCTTTTCACCCAGAGGGTGGTTGGAATCTAGAACTCACTGCCTGAAAGGGTGGTAGAGGCAGGAACCCTCACAACATTCAAGAAGCATTTAGATGAGCACTTGAAACGCTATAGCATAGAAGGCTATGGACCAAGTGCTGGAAAATGGGATTAGAAAAGATAGGGCTTGATGGCCGGCACGGACACGATGGGCCGAAGGGCCTCTTTGTGTGATGTATAACTCTACGACTCTATGACTCTATGACTCTCTAAAGCAGGGGTCACTGGGCAGTGATCAGGAGGATGAAGCCTGGCTGATTTCCCCTCTCTGTAATCCATGGGTCATTGGAAATTGATCAGCAGCAGGATTCCTGGCTGATTTCCACTCTTTCTTACACAGGGGTCACTGGACAGTGCTCAGGATGAGGAACCCTGGCTGATTATCCCCACTTTCTAACCTAGAGTTGACTGGAGAATGATCAGGAACAGTAACCCATGCTGACACCCCCTCTCTCTAACCCAGGGGTCACTGGACAGTGCTCAGGAGCAGGAACCCTGGCTGATTTCCACTCTCTCTAATCCAGGGGTCACTGGACAGTGATCAGGAGCAGGAACCCTGGCTGATTTCCACTCTCTCTAATCCAGGGGTCACTGGACAGTGATCAGGAGCAGGAACCCTGGCTGAATTCCCCTCTCGCTAATCCAGGGGTCGCTGGACAGTGATCAGGAGCAAGAACCCTGACTGATTTCCCCTCTCTCTAATCCAGGGGTCAGTGGACAGTGATCGGAAGCATCAACCTGAGCTGATTTCCCCTCTCTCAAACCTGAGGTTCATGGAACAGTGATCAGGAGCAGCAACCCTGGCTGATTTCCCCTCTCTCTAACCCAAGGGTCACAGGACAGTGATCAGGAGCTGGAACCCTGTCTGATTTCCACTATCTCTAACCCAGGGGTCACTGGGCAGTGATCAGTAGCAGGAACCCTGGCTGATTTCCCCTCTCTCTAAACCAAGGGTCACAGGACAGTGATCAGGAGCTGTAACCCTGGCTGATTTCCACTCTCTCTGTAACCCAGATGTCACTGGACAGTGATCAGCAGCTGGAAGCCTGTCTGATTTCCCCACCCTCTAATCCAGGGGTCAGTGGACAGTGATCAGAAGCAAGAACCCTGGCTGATTCCCGGTCTCTCAAACCTAGGGATCATGGAACAGTGATCAGAAGCAGCAACTCTGCCTGATTTCCCCTCTCTCTCAAACCCAGTTGTTACTGGACAGCCATCAGGAGCAGGAACATTTGCTGATTTACTCATTCTCTAAACCAGTGGTCACTGGACAGTAGCAAGGAGCAGGTACCCTGGCTGATTTCCCCTCTCACTCAAACCCAGTTGTTACTGGACAGTGATCAGGAGCAGGAACATAGACTGATTTCATCTCGTTCTGAACCAGGAATCACTGGACAGCGATCAGGAGCAGGAACCTTTGCTGATTTCCTCATTCTCTAAACCAGGGGCCACTGGACAATGATCAGGAACAGGATCCCTGTCTGATTCCCCTCTCTCTAACACAGTGTTCACTGGACAGTGCTCAGGAGGAGGAACCCTGGCTGATTATCCCCTCCTAATCTAGAGTTCACTGGAGAGTGATCAGGAACAGTAACCCATGCTGACATCCCATTTCTCTAACCCAGGGTTCACTGGGCAGTGATGAGGAGCAGGAAATCTGGCTGATTTCCCCTCTCTCTAATCCAGGGGTCATTGGAAATTGATCAGCAGCATGAACCCTGGCTGATTTCCACTCTTTCTAACCCAAGGGTCACTGGACAGTGATCAGGAGCAGGAACCCTGGCTGATTTCCACTCTTTCTAACCCAGGGGTCACTGGACAGTGATCAGGAGCAGGAACCCTGGCTGATTACCCCCTCTTTCTAAGCTAGAGATCACTGGAGAATGATCAGGAACAGTAAATGTTGCCGATTGCCCTCCCTGTCTAATCCAGTGGTCACTGGATAGTGATCAGGAACAGCAACCCATGCTGAGTTCCTCTCTCTCTAATCCAGTGGTCACTAGGCTATGATGAGCTGCAGGAACCTTTGCTAAATTTCCCTCCCTCTAACCTTTTGGTCACTGGACAGTGCTCAGGAACAGGAACTCTAGCAGATTTCCCTCACTCTCTCACCCAGAGGTCACTAGGCAGTGATCAGGTGTTGGAACCCCGGCTGATTTCTGCTCTCTCTAACCCAGGGGTCACTGGACAGTGATCAGGAGCAGGTGAACCCTGTCTGATTTCCCCTCCCTCTAATCCAGGAATCACTGGACAGTGATCAGGAGCAGCAACCCTGGCTGATTACCCCCCTCTCTCAAACCCAGTTGTTACTGGACAGTGATCAGGAGCAGGAACATAGACTGATTTGATCTTGTTTTGAACCAGGAATAACTGGACTGTGATCAGGAGCAGGAACCTTTGCTGATTTCCTCATTCTCTAAACCAGTGGTCACTGGAGAGTACCAAGGAGCAGGAACCCTGGCTGACTTCCCCTCTCTCTAATCCAGGAGGTCACATGGACTGTGATCAGGAGGAGGAACCCAGGCTGATTACCCCCTCTCTCTAACCCAGAGTTCAATAGGCTGTGATCAGGAGCAGGAACCCTTGCTGAATTCCCCTCTCTCTAATCCAGGGGTCAGTGGACAGTGATCAGGAGCAGGAACGCTGGCTGATTTCCACTCTCTCTAATCCAGGGGTCACTGGGCAGTGATCAGGAGCCAGAACCATCACACATTTCCTCGCTCTCTAATCCAGGGATTACTGGACAGTGATCAGGAGCTGAAATCCTGGCTGTTTATCCCCTCTCTCTAACCCAGGGGGCACCAGGCTGTGATCGGGAGCAGGAACCCTGGCTGAATTCCCCTCTCTTTCACCCAAGGCTCACTGGACAGTGATCAGGAGCAGGACCCTGGCAGATTTCCCTCTCTCTCACCCAGGGGTCATTGGAAAGTGATCAGGAGCAGGAACCCTGGCTGATTTCCCCACTATGTAACCCAGTGGTCACTGGAAAGTGCTCAGGAGGCGGATCCCTGGCTGATTATCCTCTCTTTCTAACCTAGAGTTCACTGGAGAATGATCAGGAACAGTAACCCATGCTGATTTCCACTCTCTCTCACCGAGGGGCTCACTGGGCAGTGATCAGGAGCAGGAACCCTGGCTGATTTCTCTCCTCTTTCTAAACCAGGTGTCACTGGACAGTGATCAGAAGCAGTAATACTGAATGATTTTCCCTCTCTCTCTAACCCAGGGATCACTGAACGTGTATCAGGGGCAGCAACCCTGGCTGATTTCCCCTATCGCTCAAACCTATTGTTACTGGACAGTAATCAGGAGCAGGTCCCTGGCTGATTTCCACTCTCTCTAACCCAGGGGTCAGTGGACAGTGATCAGAAGCATGAATCCTGGCTGATTCCCCCTCTCACAATCCTAGGGATCATGGAACAGTTATCAGGAGCAGGAACCCTGGCTGATTTCCCCTCTCTCTCAAACCCAGTGGTCACTGGGCAGTGATCAGGAGCAGGAACTCTGGCTGATTTCCCCTCTTTCTAACCCAGGGGTCACTGGACAGTGATCAGGAACAGTAACCCATGCTGATTTCCCCTCTCTCTAAACCAATGGGCACTGGACAGTTATCAGGAGCAGGAACCCTGGCTGATTCCCCTCTCTCTAATCCAGTGGTCACTGGACAGTGATGAGGAGCAGGAACCCTAGCTGATTCCCCTCTCTCTAACACAGTGGTCACTGGACACTGATCAGGAGCAGGAACTCTGGCTGATTCCCCTCTCTCTCTAATCCAGTGGTCACTGGACAGTGATCAGGAGCAGGAACTCTGGCTGATTTCCCCTCTCTCTAACACAGTGGTCACTGGAAAGTGCTCAGGAGGAGGATTCCTGGCTGATTATCCCCTCTTTCTAACCTAGAGTTCACTGGAGAATGGTCAGGAACAGTAACCTATGCTAACTCTCATCTCTCTCTCTAACCCAGGGGTCACTTGACAATGAACAGGAGCAGGAATCCTGGCAGGCTTCCCCTCTCTCTAATCCGGGGGTCACTGTACAGTGATCAGGAGCATGAACACTGACTGATTCACCCTCTCAAACTCCGGGGTCATGGAACAGTTATAAGGAGCAGTAACCCTGGCTGATGACCTCTCTCTCTCAAACCCAGTTGTTACTGGACTGCGATCAGGAGCAGGAACTCTGGCTGATTCCCCCTCTCAAACTCCGGGGTCATGGAACAGTTATAAGGAGCAGGAACCCTGGCTGATTTCCTTATTTTCTAACCCAGTGGTCACTGGACAATACCAAGGAGCAGGAACGCTTTCTGATTTCCACTCTCTCTAACCCAGGGGTCACTGGTCAGTGATCAGGAGCAGGAACCATCGCAGATTTCCTCTCTCTAGCCCACAGGTCACTAGGCTGTGATCAGGAGCAGGTACCCTTGCTGAGTTCCCCTCTCTCTAAACTTTTGGTCACTGACCATGCTCAGGAGCAGGAATCCTGGCAGATTTCCCCCTCTTCCTCACCCAGGGGTCAGTGGACAGTGATCAGGAGCAGGAAACATGGCTGAGTTCCCCTCTCTCTCAAGCCCAGTTGTTATGGAGAGTAATCAGGAGCAGGAACATAGACTGATTTCATCTCGTTCTGAACCAGGAATCACTGGACAGTGATCAGGAGCAGGAACATAGACTGATTTCATCTCGTTCTGAACCAGGAATCACTGGACAGTGATCAGGAGCAGGAACCCTGGCTGATTTCCACTCTCTCTCTAACCCAGGGGGTCACTGGGCAGTGATCAGGAGCAGGAACCATGGCTGATTTCCACTCTCTCTCTAACCCAGGGGGTCACTGGGCAGTGATCAGGAGCAGGAACCCTGGCTGATTTCCCCTCTCTCTCTAACCCAGGGGGTCACTGGGCAGTGATCAGGAGCAGGAACCATGGCTGATTTCCACTCTCTCTCTAACCCAGGGGGTCACTGGGCAGTGATCAGGAGCAGGAACCATGGCTGATTTCCACTCTCTCTAATCCACGAGGTCACTGGACTGTGATCAGGAGCAGGAACCCTGGCTGATTAACCCTCCCTGTAACTTAGGGGTCACTGGACTGTGATCAGGAGCCAGAATCATCACACATTTCCGCGGTCTCTAATCCAGGGATTACTGGACAGTGAAATAACAACAGAAAATGCTGGAAATACTCAGTAGGCCAGGCAGCATCCGTGGAGAGAGAAACAGAGTTAACGTTTCAGGTCTGGGACCCTTCATCAGAACTGGAAAAAGCTGGAGATGTAACAGATATTAAGCAGGTGCAGAGACCGCAGGGGGGGTGGGGTTTAGGAGGGGAGGAAGGAGTTGAAAGAACATACTGTGCTTATGTAAGAGGCAGGAAAGATAAAATGTTGCAAATGGGAATGGCAAAATCATACAGCATGAAAAATGGGGGCTGAGATTATTGTCTGAAATTGTTGAACTCCATGTTGAGTCCAGAAGGCTGTAAAGTGTCTAATCGAAAGATGAGGTGCTGTTCCTCGAGCTTACGTTGAGCTTCATTGGAACAGTGTAATAGGCCGAGGACAGAGAGATCAGAGTGAGAGTGAAGCGGTGAATTAAAGTGATAGGCGACCGGAAGCTCGGGGTCTGTAAGGGATTTGACCGTGCGTGTCTCGCGGCCTGTGAGATTCACGCGGCTCTGTGCAGCCTGTATGTCAGTGCGGGTTTAGGCCTTGTTGCCTGTTCTGGTCTCGAGCCAGTCTGGGAGCACTAGACACACCTGTGAGTGGTTCGAATCACTCGCCCTTACGGTTCTAGACACTGGACTTAGATGCGAGAGCAGTAATGGAGATGAAACTCATGTAGACTCGGTTGAATGGTACGAAATGGAAAATCTTTATTGCATGATATTTAAGATTACGAAATACATGTCATAAGCACAGATTAATGACAGTACAATCTTACAAGCAGTTATATAGCTAATCCTAGGGAAACGAGGAACGAACGACACACCGTAAATAGGGGCACACATTACAAGTATCCTTAATACTTAAACCCTCCCCTATCAATATCTGTCCTAGCTAGATTCGTAGGATTTCGAGACTCATGCTCACCACTCGTGATAACTCGGAGAAATTCCGAATAGCTGATCGGATGTTTTTCACCGCAGCACCCACGTGTCGATCAGGAGATCTCCTGGTCCCACTTGTTTACTTGCTTCTGCTCCGGCTAGCAGGCTGGACCGTCTGCTGTGATGAAGATCTGTGTTGCTTGGTTTAACAGGTACTTTCCGAATCCAGACCAGTCAATATCATCGGTGATGGTCCGTTCTTGCAAGTTCAAAGAAGTCTCCCTAGCAAGGAAAACTTGGCTATTCGACCTACAGGCGCGGTCGGGATTTACTGACCGTGGCGATGAGTATGGTCTTCCTCTCTTCTCATCTCATCTCATCTCGGGCCTCTGGTTCCGATGCCCGTTACCAACATAGGTCTTCGTTACGCGACACGAGGTAGATCCTGAACGGATCAGAAAGTTCAAGTCTTTTTCAAAGAGGCACCAGGCAAGCAGGAACAAGACTACGAGTCAAAACACAGGAGCAGCCACGAGGTTACGAGTCGATCGGATAAGAGAATAAGAGAAAGATGGACGGTTGGAGCTTGTAATTATAGTACAAAATCTTCCGTTTCCCGCCCAACCTTAATGTCCTTTCTTTTGTTAGGGTTTGGCGCTCAAATGTCTTGTATGGGTGACCTCCGTTCTTAATGGGTTTCGGGGCTACTCGTAAATGCCTGAGTACCTGTTAATATTTCTCCCATTGTTAAATCGGTCGGTGTTCTCCCTGGAGGGGTTTTGGGGCTTCCAAGTGTTTTGTATAACTACCCGCTAACGGCTCTCTCATCGTAGAGTCGTTGGGATTTTACATATTAATGTCTTTGGATGGGCCCTTGATTACTTGGTACAATAGCTTTCATTCGTACCTTGGGAGACCGATTTCAGTATTTATGTGTATACTGTAAACCCATAATGTCTCGTGTATTATCTTCAATGTGCTGAATCTTAATCGATCTTGCACAAATGTTTATTGGAACGCCATCTTGTCTGCCTGTCGGAAAGTCTAGAATGTTCTGTCACGAGGTGCGGCGGCCATTTTACAGGCTGCTTGTGTCCACTTTGAGAAACCTGACAGCATTCTGCTGAAATAAAAGCTGTTTGAACGAAACTCTGTGTTTTCTCCTTATTAATAAAATCGCGATATATTGCGAATTCTACAGTCCCTCCTGTTGATGCGAATAACTCCGCTTATCGTATCAAAAATCATAGTGGTGAGCAATATTATCTCGATTTCTCTCCGAATCCAGCAAATTAATCCCATAACTTTAACCTAATTAGGGTCTCTGTGTCGTCCTTATTTCCCAAGAAAATTACATTTTATATCACCGTGGGCCTTTATTTGCACTTAAACGTACACCACTTGTTTTCCTTCCCGGCGTAACCAGACCGATGCCTCTCGTATCACCTGTATATTCATCTTTTATTCAGGGAAAGGAAAAACAAAACCCAAAACCAAACAATCATTTTTAACTATAACACCATCACCAAAAATAATTAACACCAACTCTTAACATGTCGAGTTCCAAACGTATTTACAGTCTTTGAAAATCATGATCGAGTACAAACTTCCGCGGCGCACGTGGCGAGCGGGAATGACGCCATTTTCCGATTACACGGTGCTTTCATCGTGCACGTGCACGTAACGTTCTCGCCACTCTCCCGTGTTTTCATGCTTGGTGAGGCGTTTGTCTCTTTTACAATGTACGACCAATAGGTACACTACAATAAACACTTGACATACGACTAAAATGTGGGAGGCTATTCTGATCCATGAAGGCACTTCAATATTGGTGAACAGATTCCACCACGGTGGAACTACTATATCCAGAATGTCTGTTCCTATTTCGACAGTTTTCTGTTCTAATGTGTAAAAATGTTTCTGTGACACCGCGACGGCTTTTAAAAGCTTGGTGAGGTGTTCAGGGAGAGGGGGAATGAGGTATCCGAAATGCGCGACGAATCGCTGCAAGTCGGTGAAATTCTCTTTTACTGTGAGATGAACAGTGGATGGTTCAGGGATTGGGATAATTCGCTGTTGTGCTACTTGAACTTCCGCCCTGGGTTTGAAACAGAAACTGCTGTCACTCACCGGACACCGGCTACGGTTTCCATGCTGGTAGTGTTGCGCTGCAGTGGTAACACAATATGTTCCACCCCCGATGTATGCTACCTGCGGAGGCACATGATCTTGTGCCATTGCCTCCATGGTGCAATTCATGGACTTGGCGCCAGTCGTTCTGAACCCGCACTGTGGTGTTAAAAAGGCATTCAAGTGCTGGGGGCACAGTATTATGTGTGCTCCCCTGCCACGACAACCAGAGAGATCTGTACCTGTCATCGTTTGCTCCCAGCGGATGACGTAAGGTGGAACCGCTGCATAACGAATGTGGGCTCCCCCCTGAATGACACCAATGTTCTCTACCCGATACACCGGGGCGGGCTTTGCTGTGTCGCCCAAAACCGGCATGCGTAAAACTATACCCATAATGGTATGGTTTGATCGTCCGCAGTCCACGGGGACTGGGTATGCTTCTGAAGCTAGCCTGAGCTGGTACGGGCTTAATGCATTCTGAAAAGGGTGGTGCGCCCGCAGGTGTTTGTTACTTATCCAGGACGGGACCAAACCTTGTTTTAAATCCTCCAAATTACTGCGGCCCTCGCCCAGTAACCACGCCCCGTAAAGCACGCACACCTCGTTCTGCGCAGCTTGATCGGATGCATTCCGATCTTCCCTAATCAGGGCATTTACCGTCTTTGCATGTTTCTCCAACTCTGCTATAATTTCCTTTAAATGGAGAGTCATGGCTTGGTCCTTGTGTAGACCCGACCCTACCACTTTATTCTCATCTGTTAGAATGTCTTTTAATTGTGTCTTTAAACCATTAATCTGGGTCTGCAGCTCCACACTGTCTAGAGCGTTGACCACAGATGTACCCGTGTTAAAAGCAGTGAACGCATCGTTCACCAAACCCCTTCTTTGCCTCCCTACTTGATCCAAAACTTCCTGTGGTGCGGTGTACAAACTTGTTTTATCAATTTCTGCGAAATCGAATTCGTAAAATTGTCTGAACATCTTGGTCAACAGGACCTGATACAACTGTTCCGTCTTTTTGGGGCACCACTCTGGTAACCGCACCTCGGTGAGATTTAAAATCACCGAGGCCACCGCGTAATGTACCCCCTGAAATAGTATCTGGTCTGTGGGGACCAGTACCAAACCATTCCCGGGTCCCTTACTAGTTTTAGGGCACCCTTCCTCTTCAGCTAGAACCACCGGAATCATGGGCGGGGCTTTGCGTGGGCGCGTAATGAGTTCAGTGGCGTTTACCGGGATCGAAGAGTATGGGGCTCCGCACCCCCTGGTGCTCGCATCCCACCTCATCCCCTGTCCGTTATCCTGCCACTGATTAATGAAAAATATGGATATGCCTTTGGGGCAAGGGTATTTTGACCCCCACATGCATACATAAATTCCCTCGTCCGGTTCCCACCATTTGTCCCAACAGACTTTCACTTGTCCGTTTGTCCCCGTAATTGTCCGATGGGTATTATTACCCAGTCGTTCCCACTCGACCGAAGAGTTCCTCATCGTTTTGCTCAGCTTTCGCAGCCACCACCATCGGCTCAATGGGACATTCCCACTACAAGTCAAACAAATCCGTTTGCCGACGGTGACGCTGATCCTGGGTGCGATGATCCTTACTTTGGGGCACATTAAAGAAGTCTCTTGGTAGGCAAACCCCGATGTGCTGGAATACTCCGTCGAGTTCGTTCCCAGCCATCCTGGCCACCTTCCCTTGTGGAAATAGGTGCTGGTCTCCTCTGCCTCCCGTCTTCCGGTCCCATCCACCGCGATGGGGGCCGTGTCCCCGGAGCATCCAAACACCACGACATCCTTGGTGCGGCCTCGATAGGCCAATCCACATCCGATTGCCGCGAGCAATACTAGAATTCGTTCCATCCTTCCTTGGTTCCTGTGATCAGATAGAATGAGGTAGCCAGCCTCGCAAGAGTCTCTGGCTTTTGTGAAGGGTGAGCCGGTCCCCTGACCTCGCCTCACGTAAACTTCAATGTTCGCTGAATAAACTTTAACTAAACTTATCTCTAAAGCTCCCATCATTTTGCCATTTTCTGTTAAAATTAAACTACAAACTTAACCTTATTTAAAACTATGAACTTCTACTTGACCTTGAACTATAAACTTAGAAACTTAAACTAATGAACTTAAACTTAAAACTTATTACTGTACAGCGCCGCCCGTTCTCAGGGCGGCCCCTTTAAATTCTGAGAAAACTGCTGCGAGCTCTTACCGACTTTGGGAGGGCTCTGACCTTTTCCTCTGATCTGCCGCAGCCTGTTTCTGCGCTGACCCCTCCCTCTGATCTGCCGCAGCCTGTTGCTGCACTGACCCCTTCCTCTGATCTGCCGCAGCCTGTTGCTGCTGCGATGGGGCCGGGCTGTACCTGGGCTGCCTGTAGAATTCGCAATATATCGCGATTTTATTTAATAAGGAGAAAACACAAAGTTTCGTTCAAACAGCTTTTATTTCAGTAGAATGCTGGCAGGTTTAAAGTGGACACAAGCAGCCTGTAAAATGGCCGCCGCACCTCGTGACAGAACATTCTAGACTTTTCAACAGGCAGACAAGATGGCGTTCCAATAAACATTTGTGCAAGATCGATTAAGATTCAGCACAGTGAAGATAATACACGAGACATTATGGGTTTGCAGTATACACATAGATACTGAAATCGGTCTCCCAGGTACAAAGGAAAGCCATTGTACCGAGTAATCAAGGGCCCATCCAAAAGACATTAATATGTAAAATCCCAACGACTCTACGATGAGAGAGCCGTTAGCAGGTAGTTATACAGGACACTTGGAAGCCCCAAACCCCTCCAGGGAGAACACCGACCGATTTAACAATGGGAGAAATATTAACAGGTACTCAGACATTTACGAGTAGCCCCGAAACCCATTAAGAACGGAGATCACCCATACAAGACATTTGAGCGCCAAACCCTAAACAAAAGAATGGACATTATAGTTGGGCGGGAAACGGAAGATTTTGCACTATAATTGCAGGCTCCAAACCGTCCATTGTCTCTCTTGCCTCTCTTGCCGCTCTTGCCGCGCTTGCTGCTCTTGCTGCTCTTATCGTGGCTGCTCCTGTGCTCTTATCCGGTCGATTCGTAACCTCGTGGCTGCTCCTGTGTACTCGTAGTTGGGCTTCTGCTTGCCTGTTGCCTCTTCTGAAAAGACTGTTGAACTTTCTGATCCGTTCGGATCTACCTCGTGTCGCGTAACGAAGACCTATATTGGTAACCGGTATCAGAACCAAAAGGCCCGAGAAGAGATGAGATGAGATGAGATGAGAAGAGAGGAAGACCATATCCATCGCCACGGTCAGTAAATCCCGACCGCGCCTGTAGGTCGATTATCCAAGTTTTCCTTGCCAGGAAGACTTCTTCGAACTTGCAAGGAAACATATCGTATCGATGATATTGACAACTGTGCTCGAAAAGTACCTGTTAAACCAACCAACACAGGTCTTCATCACAGCAGACGTTCCAGCCTGCTAGCCGGAGCAGCAGAAGCAAGTAAACAAGTGGGACCAGGAGATCTCCTGACCGACACGTGGGTGCTGCGGTGAAAAACATCCGATCAGCTATTCGGAATTTCTCCGAGTTATCACGAGTGGTGAGCATGAGTCTCGAAATCCTACGAATCTAGTTTAGGATAGATATTGATAGGGGAGGGTTTAAGGATTAAGGATATTTGTAATGTGTGCCCCTATTTACTTTGTGCCGTTCGTTCCTCGTTTCCCTAAGATCGACTATATAACTGTTTGTAAGATTGTACTGTCATTAATCTGTGCTTATGACATGTATTTCATAATCTTAAGTATCATGCAATAAAGATTTTCCATTTCGTACCATTCAGACCAAGTCTACATGAGTTTCATCTCCATTACTGCTCTCGCATCTAAGTCCAGTGTCTAGAACCGTAAGGGAGAGTGATTCGAACCACTCACAGGTGTGTCTAGTGTTCCCAGACTGGCTGGAGACCAGAACAGGCAACAAGGCCTAGACCCGCACTGACATACAGGCTGCACAGAGCCGCGCGAATCTCACAGGCTGCGAGACACGCAGGGTCAGAATCCCTTACATGCCTTAACCTTGAGTCTGCGCCTTGGGACAGACTGGGGCAATACCCATATCTTCTTGGGCTGGGGTTCTCTACCTGACCTACGGGGAGTTGTCAGGGGCGGGGATTCCGTGACTGACGGACCGGGTTCCGAGACTTCCATCGGGACGACCTGTGGTTCGACCACAGTCGCTGGCTCCGCCTCCGCTGACTCCGCCTCCCTAACCTCGGGGCTCGCAGTTTGTGGCTCCGCCCTGCTCGGCCCAGCAGGCGGCCCTTCACTCGCGATCTCTGCCTCCCCCGAGGGCGGGACGTTCAAAGCGGGCGGCTCTGTCTCTGGGGTCCTCACCGTCACCCCCTGTGCTCCCACAGCGGCTGGCTCCACCTCCCCTAGCTCCTCCCTCCTGTCTTCGGGACCTGCAGCTTGTGTGTCCACCCTGTGTGGATCTCTATCTGCAGCCCGTATCCTCCCTATACCTAAAATGGGAACGTTCCTTACGTTCCCCAAAACCCACTCGTCTTCATCACTATCCTCATCTGACTCGAGTTCCCGGAATTCTCCCTCATCTGACTCCCAACCCCACAAAAATGCTTCATGACTTTCCAGGATGTCTCCTCCCCTGATGCAAGCTGCTTTGCCTGCCTGTGTGCCTTGTGGTCCTACCTGGGGCTGCGCGTCCCCACTGGCGGGGTTTACCCCTGTGGTTTTCCCTTGCGCACCTGGCTTGTACAGTTTGCACTGATTTACATCCTCATACTCCCGGCTTTTGGCTACCCTGTAGGCTGCTTTTATCTCACTAAGCTGCGCTTCTAGCCTGAGCACGTCTAACTTTCCCATTGATCGGGCGTTCTCCTCCCGCAGGGCCTGCTCTCTAAGCTGCCCTTCCAGCCCATCTATTTTCCCTATTAAGCGGGCGTTCTCCTCCCGCAAGGCCTGCTCTTTTAACCTGGCCTCCTCACCGCAGACCCCCTCCTATGCGTGTCTTTTAAAAGGACACAGGTAGGCAGGCTGCGTGGGCTCTAGTCATTGGGTACTATTAGACGGTCCTGCGGCACCTACGGGGCCGGTAGCAACCGCCACCTTTCCATGTGCACTCAATAAACTGCGCATGGCTCCCAACACTACTTCGAGGTTGTCGGGAGGGGTGGGTGCACTAGCTTCCCTGGCAGGGACAGGCGTCTGGGCTCGGGCTGCGGGATTTTTATCCTTGGAATCCTTCCAAGGGTTCCTGCAATGCTTGCGCCAGTGCCCTGTCTTCCCACACCCGTAACAAGCATTACTTGCCTGTGGGGCGCGATTACCCTCCTGATGCCACTCCCTTTGATACGGGGCTGCGGGTCGTACCTCATGTACTTTTCCCTTAAGGGGACGTGTTCCCATACCCCTTATATTGCGATATCCTAACGTGAGTCGATTCAAGACCGACTCTTCCGTAATGTTGGGGTCATTGGGATCAAACCATGCTTTTGCCTGCTCTCTGACGGCTGGTAAACTGTTGGCTACTATGCACCTAAGCCAATGAGCTAAACCGGCGCCCTCCACATCGTCGCGCTCTGGCGCACCTAGACAGCTGCGCTGATATACTGGCCACAGCCTGTCGGCAAAAACCTTCGGGGGTTCTCCCTCCATCTGCACTGTCTGTCCCACTCTAGCAAACGGACCTTCATCGTCCGCCCCCAACACTTCCAGGACCTCATTCTTTAATGCCTCATAAGTCTTGGTTCCCCTTTTGCTCTCGCCCGAGAGACACTGAAGGATTGAACTGCCTAACGAAAACAACAGCATTTTTGCTGTTTCCCCATCATCGCAGCCGTTAATGGCTGCGGTTTGCTCAACTTCTCTGAAATGTACGGAAGGGTCGTCTAACTCGGTTAGCTTCCGTACGTGACTTATCATAACTCTCAGCTGGTGTGAGCTGTGAGGCAACACAAGCTGGCCGAGGAGATCCCCTGGTTCCTCCCCACCGTTTCTGTTTGGGCCCCTTTTTATACCCGTTACTGGATACAACGGTCCCTTTTCCACTTCTTTCTCAATGGGCTCTTTCGTCTCTTCCATTGCTTCCTCCCTTACCCAGGTTTCCGAATAGCTGGGTGGCGCGGAGGGCGGAATGGCTAATACTTCCTCTGCTTTACTTGGTGGGGACTTCTGAAACTCCTCTTTTACTAGCGGCTGGTGTGCTGACGGACTGATAAGGCACACCATGCCGTGCGCTTTGTTCACGGCCCTTTTGAGGTGCTCTATCTCTTTTTGGCAGGCGCTATGATCGGCTCCCTGAAACTTATCCTCAAGGGCCAACTTATATGCCGCCCTAACCCCCGTTAAGCTCTCTTCCTGAGTTCTTATCTGGGCAGCTTGGCGGGCACATCGTTCCTTTAACCTGCTCTCATTTAACTTTGCCTCAGTGACCTGGCACTCGAGGTAATCTATCCTTGTTTTATGGTGACTGGAGATTTCCTGGCGTTCTTGGTGCAACGCACTTAAATTCCTAATGAGCATTTCCCCTCCAGAAACCTTCTCATCCATTTCTCCCTCTAAATGACTGATTCGAGCTGTTAGCGCTGTAATGGTCTGGTTTGAAATCTGGACCTGCCTTTTGTAACACATTAGCCAGACTGCTTTCTCAAGTGTCTTTTTATGTTCTTTACTATCTGTCCACCTTTCGGCTGCCTCTAGCGGGCTTTTATCCGCTAACAATTCACTTATCCATTTCTTAGTTAGATTAACCTTTCCAAACACATAATCTGCTATCTTTTCCTGCATAACATTTCGTACAGTCATTCCAAAGTCTAACACACTACCCTCTCGCTGCCAGTGTCCTGCCGCGGTCGCCATTTTCTGTAAGGGATTTGACCGTGCGTGTCTCGCGGCCTGTGAGATTCACGCGGCTCTGTGCAGCCTGTATGTCAGTGCGGGTTTAGGCCTTGTTGCCTGTTCTGGTCTCGAGCCAGTCTGGGAGCACTAGACACACCTGTGAGTGGTTCGAATCACTCGCCCTTACGGTTCTAGACACTGGACTTAGATGCGAGAGCAGTAATGGAGATGAAACTCATGTAGACTCGGTTGAATGGTACGAAATGGAAAATCTTTATTGCATGATATTTAAGATTACGAAATACATGTCATAAGCACAGATTAATGACAGTACAATCTTACAAGCAGTTATATAGCTAATCCTAGGGAAACGAGGAACGAACGACACACCGTAAATAGGGGCACACATTACAAGTATCCTTAATACTTAAACCCTCCCCTATCAATATCTGTCCTAGCTAGATTCGTAGGATTTCGAGACTCATGCTCACCACTCGTGATAACTCGGAGAAATTCCGAATAGCTGATCGGATGTTTTTCACCGCAGCACCCACGTGTCGATCAGGAGATCTCCTGGTCCCATTTGTTTACTTGCTTCTGCTCCGGCTAGCAGGCTGGACCGTCTGCTGTGATGAAGATCTGTGTTGCTGGGTTTAACAGGTACTTTCCGAATCCAGACCAGTCAATATCATCGGTGATGATCCGTTCTTGCAAGTTCAAAGAAGTCTCCCTAGCAAGGAAAACTTGGCTATTCGACCTACAGGCGCGGTCGGGATTTACTGACCGTGGCGATGAGTATGGTCTTCCTCTCTTCTCATCTCATCTCATCTCGGGCCTCTGGTTCCGATGCCCGTTACCAACATAGGTCTTCGTTACGCGACACGAGGTAGATCCTGAACGGATCAGAAAGTTCAACAGTCTTTTTCAAAGAGGCACCAGGCAAGCAGGAACAAGACTACGAGTCAAAACACAGGAGCAGCCACGAGGTTACGAGTCGATCGGATAAGAGAATAAGAGAAAGATGGACGGTTGGAGCTTGTAATTATAGTACAAAATCTTCCGTTTCCCGCCCAACCTTAATGTCCTTTCTTTTGTTAGGGTTTGGCGCTCAAATGTCTTGTATGGGTGATCTCCGTTCTTAATGGGTTTCGGGGCTACTCGTAAATGCCTGAGTACCTGTTAATATTTCTCCCATTGTTAAATCGGTCGGTGTTCTCCCTGGAGGGGTTTTGGGGCTTCCAAGTGTTTTGTATAACTACCCGCTAACGGCTCTCTCATCGTAGAGTCGTTGGGATTTTACATATTAATGTCTTTGGATGGGCCCTTGATTACTTGGTACAATAGCTTTCATTCGTACCTTGGGAGACCGATTTCAGTACTTATGTGTATACTGTAAACCCATAATGTCTCGTGTATTATCTTCAATGTGCTGAATCTTAATCGATCTTGCACAAATGTTTATTGGAACGCCATCTTGTCTGCCTGTCGGAAAGTCTAGAATGTTCTGTCACGAGGTGCGGCGGCCATTTTACAGGCTGCTTGTGTCCACTTTGAGAAACCTGACAGCATTCTGCTGAAATAAAAGCTGTTTGAACGAAACTCTGTGTTTTCTCCTTATTAATAAAATCGCGATATATTGCGAATTCTACAGGTCCCCCTTACGGACTGAATGGAGGTGTTCCGCAAAGCGGTCACCCAATCTGCGTTTGGTCTCCCCAATGTAGAGGAGACCGCATCATGAGCAGCGAATACAGTATATTAAATTGCAAGAATTACAAGTAAATCGCTGTTTCCCCTGGAAGGGGTGTTTGTTGCCCTGGACAGTGGGAAGGGCGGAGGTAAAAGTGCATGTGTTGCATCTCCTGCGCTTGCACGGGAAGGTGCCGGGCGAAGGGGAAGGGCTGTTAGGGGAGTGGACCAGGGTGTCCCGGAGGGAGCGGTCCCTACGGAATGATGCTGAGCTCTTTTTCCGCCGCCTTTGTCTCCGTGCCCACTTCTTTGGCCAGGAGTCTTCCCCCCGCACGGCTGACCCTTTCTCCCGCTTTCTAAATTCTTGTTCTACTTGGACCCCTCCCTCTGGCCTCTTACCCTCTCTAGATCTTTTCATTGCTAACTGCCGACGTGACATCGGCCGTCTCAATTTCTCTGCTCCCCTCTCTCACTCCAACCTACCTCCCTCTGAACTTGCAGCACTCCGTTCTCTCCGATCCAACCCCGACATTGTCATTAAACCTGCTGACAAGGGTGGTGCTGTTGTTGTTTGGCGAACCGACCACTACCGTGCGGAAGCTGAACGCCAACTCTCCGACACCTCTTCCTACCTCCGCCTGGACCATGACCCCACTACCGAACATCAAGCCATCGTTTCCAAGACTGTCACTGACCTCATCTCCTCTGGCGATCTTCCCACCACGGCCGCCAACCTCATAGTTCCCCAACCTCGCACAGCCCGCTTTTACCTCCTTCCCAAGATCCTCAAACAGGACTGCCCCGGTAGACCCATCGTTTCAGCCTGTTCTTGCCCCATGGAACTTATCTCTTCCTATCTCGACTCTATTTTTTCTCCCCTTGTCCAGTCTCTTCCCAACTACATCCGTGACTCTTCCGATGCCCTCCGCCACTTTAACAGTTTCCAGTTTCCAGGCCCCAACCGTCTCCTTTTCACAATGGACGTCCAATCCCTCTACACCTCCATTCCCCACCAGGATGGCCTGAGTGCGCTCCGTTTCTTCCTTGAACAGAGGCCCAAACAGTCCCCATCCACCAGCACCCTCCTCCGCCTTGCTGAACTTGTTCTCACTTTGAACAACTTCTCCTTTGACTCCACCCATTTCCTCCAAATTAAAGGTATTGCTATGGGTACCCGCATGGGTCCTAGCTATGCCTGCCTTTTCGTGGGATATGTGGAACACTCTTTGTTCCAGTCCTACTCGGGTCCCCTCCCTCACTTCTTTTTCCGGTATATCGATGACTGTATCGGTGCCATTTCCTGCTCTCGACCTGAACTAGATAAGTTCATTCACTTTACTTCCAATTTCCACCCTTCCCTCACCTTCACATGGTCCATCTCCGACTCTTCCCTTCCCTTCCTTGACTTCTCCGTCTCCATTTCTGGCGATCGGCTTTCGACAAACATCCACTACAAGCCCACTGACTCCCACAGCTACCTGGACTACACTTCCTCCCACCCCGCTTCCTGTAAGGACTCTATTCCATTCTCCCAGTTTCTCCGTCTCCGCCGCGTCTGTTCTGACGATGCCACCTTCCATACCAGTGCTTCCAACATGTCTTCCTTTTTCCTCAACCGAGGATTCCCCTCTACTGTGGTTGACAGGGCCCTCGACCGTGTCCGTTCAATTTCCCGCACTTCTGGTCTCACCCCATCCCCTCCCTCCCAGAACCACGATAGGGTTCCCCTTGTCCTCACCTTTCATCCCACCAGCCTCCATATTCAATGGAGCATCCTCCGCCATTTCCGCCACCTCCAACGTGATTCCCACCACCAAACACATCTTCCCCTCACCTCCTCTTTCAGCATTCCGTCGGAACCGCTCCCTCCGCGACACCCTGGTCCACTCCTCTATCACCCCCAGCACCCCTTCCCCTTCCCACGGTACCTTCCCGTGCAAGTGCAGGAGATGCAACACTTGCCCTTTCACCTCCCTCCCTTCCCACTGTCCAGGGCCCCAAACACCCCTTCCAGGTGAAACAGCGATTTACTTGTACTTCTTGCAAATTTAGTATACTGTATTCGCTGCTCACGATGCGGTCTCCTCTACATTGGGGAGGCCAAACGCAGATTGGGTGACCGCTTTGCGGAACACCTCCGTTCAGTCCGTAAGGGTGACCCCGAGCTCCCGGTCGCCTGTCACTTTAATTCTCCGCTTCACTCTCACTCTGATCTCTGTGTCCTCGGCCTCTTACACTGTTCCAATGAAGCTCAACGAAAGCTCGAGGAACAGCACCTCATCTTTCTATTAGGCACTTTACAACCTTCCGGACTCAACATTGAGTTCAACAATTTCAGACAATAATCTCAGCCCCCATTTTTCATGCTGTATGATTTTGCCATTCCCATTTGCAACATTTTATCTTTCCTGCCTCTTACATAAGCACAGTATGTTCTTTCAACTCCTTCCTCCCCTCCTAAACCCCCCCCCCCCCCCACCCCGGGTCTCTGCACCTGCTTAATATCTGTTACATCTCCAGCTTTTTCCAGTTCTGACGAAGGGTCATCGACCTGAAACGTTAACTCTGTTTCTCTCTCCACGGATGCTGCCTGGCCTGCTGAGTATTTCCAGCATTTTCTGTTGTTATTTCAGATTTCCAGCATTCGCAGTATTTTGCTATTGTATTACTGGACAGTGATCAGGAGCAGAAATCCTGGCTGATTTCCCCTCTCTCCAACCCAGGGGTCACTAGGCTGTGATCAGGAGCAGAAATCCTGGCTGATTTCCCCTCTCTCCAACCCAGGGGTCAGTGGACAGTGATCCAAAGCATGAACCCTGGCTGATTCCCCCTCTCTCAACCCTAGGGATCACGGAACAGTTATCAGGAGCAGGAACCCTGGCTGATTAACCCTCTCTCTCAAGCCCAGTTGTTACAGGACAGCGATCAGGAGCAGGAACCTTTGCTGATTTCCTTATTTTCTAAACCAGTGTTCACTGGACAGTGCCAAGGAGCAGGAACCCTGGCTGATTTCCACTCTCTCTAATCCAGGAGGTTAGTGGACAGTGATCAGAAGCAGGAACCCTGGCTGATTTCCCCTCCCTGTAACTTTGGGGTCATTGGACTGTGATCAGCTGCAGGAACAATCGCAAATTTCCTCGCCCTCTAATTCAGGGATTACTGGACAGTGATCATCGAAACATAGAAGATAGGAGCAGGAGTAGGCCATTCGGCCCCTCGAGCTGCTCCGCCATTCAATGTGATCATGGCTGATCATCCAAATTCAGTACCCTGTCCCTGCTTTCTCCCCATATCCCTTGATCACCTTAGACTTAAGAAATATATCTATCTCCTTCTTGAATATATTGAATGAATTGGCCTCAACTGCCTTCTGTGGTAGAGAATTCCACAGGTTCACCGCTCACTGGGTGAAGAAATTCCTCCTCCTCTCAGTCCTAAATGGCTTACCCCTTATCCTTAGACTGTGACCCCTGGTTCTGGACTCCCCCACCATCGGGAACAGCCTTCCTGCATCTAGTCTGTCTAGTCCTGTCAGAATTTTATAAGTTTCAATGAGATCCCCTCTCATTCTTCGAAACTCTAGCGAATATAAGCCTCATCAACCCAATCTCTCTTCATACGTCATTCCTGCCATCCCAGGTATCAGTCTGGTAAATCTTCGCTGCACTCCCTCCATGGCAAGAACATCCTTCCTCAGATAAGGCGACCAAAACTGCACACAATACTCAAGGTGTGGTCTCACCAAGGCCTTCTACAACTGCAGCAAGACATTCTTGCTCCTGTACTCGAATCCTCTCGCTATGAAGGCGAACATACCATTTTTTTCTTAACCGCCTGCTGCACCTGCATGCTTACCTTCAGCGACTGGTGCACAAGGACACCCAGGTCTCGTTGCAGTTCCCCTTTTCCCAATCTATTGCCGTTCAGATAATAATCTGTCTTCCTGTTTTTGCCACCAAAGTGGATAACCTCGCATTTATCCACATTATACTGCATCTGCCATGCATCTGCCCGATCAGCCAACCTTTCCAAATCATACTGGAGTTTCTCTGCATCCTCCTCACAGCACACACGCCCACCCAGCTTTGTGTCGTCTGCAAACTTAGAGAGATTACATCTAGTTCCCTCGTCTAGATCATTAATATATATTGTGAATAGCTGGGGTCCTAGCACCGATCCCTGCGGTACCCCACTAGTCACTGCCTGCCACTCGGAAAAAGACCCGTTTATTGCAACTCTTTGCTTCCTGTCTGTCAACCAGTTTTCTATCCAAATCAGTACCTTACCCCCACCAATCCTATGTGCTTTAACTTTGCACGCTAATCTCTTATGTGGGACCTTATCAAAAGCCTTCTGAAAGTCCAAATACACCACATCCACTGGTTCTCCCTTATCTATTCTACCAGTTACATCCTCAAAAAATGTCAGTAGATTAGTCAGGCACAATTTATCTTTTGTAAATCCATGTTGACTTTGTCCGATCTGGTCACTGTTTTCCAAGTGCTCTGCTATTACATCTTTTATAATGGACTCTAGCATTTTCCCCACTACCGATGTCAGGCTTACCGGTCTATAATTCCCCGTTTTTTCTGTACCACCTTTTTTAAATAGTGGGGTTACATTAGCTACCCTCCAATCCATGGGAACTCTTCCAGGAGCAGGAACTCTGGCTGATTTCCCCTCTCTAACCCATGGGTCAGTTGACAGTGCTCAGGAGCAGGAACCCTTGCTGTGTTCCCTTCTCTCTAACACAGTGGTCACTGGACTCTGCTCAAAAACAAGAACTCTAGCAGATTTCCCCTCTCTCTCACCCAGGGCTCACTGGACAGGTTTCAGGAGCAGAAACCCTGGCTGATTTTTCCTCTCTCTCACACAGGGGTCATTGGAAAGTGATCAGCAACAGGAACCCTTGCTGATTCCCTCACTTTCTAACTCAGGGTTCACTGGCAGTGATCAGGAGCAGGAACTCTGGCTCATTTCCTCTCTCTCTAATCCAAGGGGCCACTGGACAGTGATCAGAGCAGGAATCCTGACTGTGTTTTCAGAATCCTCAAGGGGGAGGGGGAACAATCACAAGTCGTGGTACACATCGGTACCAACGACATAGGTAGGAGAAGGGACGGGGATTTAAAACAGGAATTTAGGGAGCTAGGTTGGAAGCTGAGAGCCAGTACAAACCATGTTGTAATTTCTGGTTTGTTGCCGGTGCCACGTGCTAGCGAGTTGAGGAACAGGGAGAGAGTGCAGATAAACACGTGGCTGCAGGGATGGTGTAGGGGGAGGGTTTCAGTTATGTGGATAATTGGAGCACATTCTGGGGAAGGTGGGACCTGTACAAACAGGACGGTTTGCACCTGAACCAGAGGGGCACCAATATCCTGGGAGGGAAATTTGCTACGGCTCTTCGGGGGGGTTTAAACTAATTTGTCAGGGGGATGGGAAAAAGGGCTGTAGTCCAGGAGCCAGTGGTGAGTGTAGGGAGGTACTGAGGAGGGTATCAAGGTCGCAGGAATGTACCGGCAGACAGGAAGATGGCTTGAAGTGTGTCTACTTCAATGCAAGGAGCATCCGGAATAAGGTAGGAGAACTTGGAGCGTGGATTGGTACTTGGGACTACGATGTGGTGGCCATTACGGAGACATGGTTAGAACAGGGACAGGAATGGTTGTTGGAAGTTCCGGGGTATAGATGTTTCAGTAAGAGTAGGGAAGGTGGTAAAAAAGGTGGAGGAGTAGCATTGTTAATCAAGGATAGTTTAACAGCGGCAGAAAGGCAGTTCGAGGGGGATCTGCCGTCTGAGGTAATATGGGCTGAAGTTAGAAATAGGAAAGGAGCGGTCACGTTGTTAGGAGTTTTCTACAGGCCCCCAAATAGTAATAGAGATGTGGAGGAAGAAATTGCAAAGCAGATTATGAATAGGTGTGGAGGTCACAGAGTAGTTGTCATGGGTGACTTCAACTTTCCAAATATTGATTGGAACCTTTATAGGTCAAACAGTTCGGATGGGATAGTTTTTGCACAGTGTGTGCAGGAGGGTTTCCTGACACAATATGTGGATAGGCCGACAAGAGGTGGGGCCACATTGGATTTGGTACTGGGTAATGAACCGGGCCAAGTGTTTGATTTGTATGTGGGAGAGCACTTTGGAGATAGTGACCACAATTCGGTGACTTTCACTATTGCAATGGAGAGGGATAGGGCCATACGGCAGGGCAGGGTTTATAATTGGGGGAGGGGTAATTATGATGCGATTAGGCAAGAATTAGGGAGTATAAGATGGGAACAGAAACTATCAGGGAAAGGCACAAACGAAAAGTGGAGCTTTTTCATGGAGCAATTACTGCGTGTCCTTGATAGGTATGTCCCTGTTAGGCAGGGAGGAAATGGCCGAGTGAGAGAACCATGGTTCACAAAAGAGGTTGAATGTCTAGTCAAGAGGAAAAAGGAAGCGTATGTAAGGATGAGAAAACAAGGTTCAGTTGGGTCGATTGAGGGGTACAAGGTAGCAAGGAATGAGCTAAAAAAAGAGCTTAGGAGAGCTAGGAGGGGGCATGAAAAGTCCTTGGCGGGTCGGATCAAGAAAAACCCCAAGGCTTTTTACTCTTATGTGAGAAATAAAAGAATGACCAGGGTGAGGGTAGGGCCGGTCAAGGACAGTAGTGGGAACTTGTGCATGGAGTCAGAAGAGATAGGAGAGGTGATGAATGAATACTTTTCGTCAGTGTTCACTGAGGAGAGGGGCCATGTTCTTGAGGATGAGATTGTGATAAAGGTGGATAGGCTGGAGGAGGTAGATGTTCTGAGGGAAGATGTTTTAGCAATTTTGAAGAACCTGATGGTCGATAAGTCCCCTGGGCCAGATGGGATATATCCTAGGATTCTTTGGGAGGCAAGGGAGGAGATTGCAGAGCCTTTGGCTTTGATCTTTGGGTCCTCACTGTCCACGGGGATGGTGCCAGAGGACTGGAGAGTGGCGAATGTTGTTCCTCTCTTCAAGAAAGGAAATAGGAATGACCCTGGTAATTATAGGCCGGTTAGTCTTACTTCGGTGGTTGGTAAGATAATGGAAAAGGTCCTGAGGGATAGGTTTTATGACCATTTGGAAAGAGGCAACTTAATCAGGGATAGTCAACACGGATTCGTGAAGGGTAAGTCTTGCCTAACAAATTTGATTGAATTCTTTGAGGAGGTAACTAAGTGTGTAGATAAAGGTAGAGCAGTTGATGTCGTATACATGGATTTTAGTAAGGCGTTTGATAAGGTTCCCCATGGTCGGCTCATGAAGAAAGTAAGCAGTTGTGGGATAGAGAGAAATTTGGCCGATTGGATAGGTAACTGGCTATCTCATAGAAGGCAGAGGATGGTGGTGGATGGAAAATTTTAGGACTGGAGACCAGTTGCCAGCGGTGTGCCACAGGGGTCGGTGCTGGGTCCTCTGCTGTTTGTGATTTTTATCAATGACTTGGAGGAGGGGACTGAAGGGTGGATCAGTAAATTTGCTGATGACACCAAGATTGGAGGAGTAGTGGATGAGGTGGAGGGCTGTTGTAGGCTGCAAAGAGACATTGATAGGATGCAGAGCTGGGCCGAAAAATGGCAGATGGAATTTAACCCTGATAAGTGCGAGGTGATTCATTTTGGTAGGGCAAATTTGAATAAGGATTACAGGGTCAACGGCAGGGTTCTGAGGAACGTGGAGGAACAGAGGGATCTGGGGGTTCATATCCACAGATCTCTGAAGGTTGCCACTCAAGTGGATAGAGCAGTAAAGAAGGCCTATGGTGTGTTGGCGTTTATTAACAGGGGGTTTGAGTTTAAGAACCGTGAGGTTATGCTGCAACTGTACAGGACCTTGGTGAGACCACATTTGGAATATTGTGTGCAGTTCTGGTCACCTCACTATAGGAAGGACGTGGAAGCATTGGAAAGAGTGCAGAGGAGATTTACCAGGATGCTGCCTGGTTTGGGGGGGAGGTCTTATGAGGAAAAGATTGAGGGAGTTAGGGCTTTTCTCTTTAGAGCGGAGGACTTAATAGAGGTTTATAAGATGATGAGGGGGATAGATAGAGTGGATGTTCAGAGACTATTTCCTCGGGTAGAGGCAGCTGTTACAAGGGGGCATAACTATAAGGTGCATGGGGGGAGATATAGAAGGGATGTCCGAGGTAGATTCTTTACTCAGAGAGTGGTTGGGGTGTGGAATGGACTGCCTGCTGTGATAGTGGAGTCGGACACTTTCGGAACTTTCAAGCGGTTATTGGATAAGCACATGGAGCACACCAGAATGATAGGGAGTGGGATAGCTTGATCTTGGTTTCGGACAATGCTCGGCACAACATCGAGGGCCGAAGGGCCTGTACTGTGCTGTACTGTTCTATGTTTCTATGTTTCTATTTCACTCCACTCTCTAACACAGGGGGTTACTGGATAGTGATCAGGAGAAGGAATCCTGTCAGATTTCCACTCTTTCTAATCGAGTGGTCGCTGAAAATATTGATCAGGAGAAGGAAGCCTGTCTGAATTCCACTCTCTCTAATCCAGGGGTCTGTGGACAGTGATCGGAAGCATTAACCTGAGCTGATTTCCCCTCTCACAAACCTGAGGTTCATGGAACAGTTCTCAGGAGCAGCAACCCTGGCTGATTTCCCCTCTCTCTCAAACCCAGTTGTTCCTTGACTGTGATCAGGAGCAGGAACATAGACTGATTTCATCTCGTTCTGAAACAGGAATTACTGGACAGCGATCAGGGGCAGGAACCTTTGCTGATTTCCCCTCTCTCTAATCCAGGGGTCGCTGGACAGTGATCAGAAGCATGAACCCTGGCTGATTACCCCTCTCTCTCAAACCCAGTTCTTACTGGACAGTGATCAGGAGCAGGAAACTTTCCTGATTTCCTTATTTTCCAAACCAGCGGGCACTGGACAGTACCAAGTAGCAGGAACAGTGGCTGATTTCCCCTCTCTCTAATCCAGTGGTCACTGGACTGTGATCAGGAGCAGAAACCCTGGCTGATTTCCCTCCACTTTCTAACTCAGGAAGTCACTGGACAGTTATCAGGAGCAGGAAACCTAAACAATTTCCCCTCTCTCTAACCCAGGGGTCACTGGGCAGTGATCAGGAGCAGGAACTCTGGCTGATTTCCCTCTCTCTAATCCAGGGGTCAGTGGAAAGTGATCAGTTGCAGGAACCCTGGCTGATTTCACTCCACTTTCTAACACAGGGGATCACTGGACATTGATCAGGAGAAGGAATCCTGTCAGATTTCCCCTGTCTCTAAACCAGGAGTCAGTGGACAGTGATCAGGAGCAGGAAGCCTGGCTGATTACCCCTCTCTCTCAAACACAGTTGTTCCTTGACTGTGATCAGGAGCAGGAACATAGACTGATTTAATCTCGTTCTAAAACAGGAATTACTGGACAGCGATCAGGAGCAGGAACCTTTGCTGATTTCCTTATTTTCCAAACCAGCTATCACTGGACAGTGCCAAGTAGCAGGAACAGTGGCTGATTTCCATTCTCTCTTATCCAGGAGGTTACTGGACAGTGATCAGAAGGAGGAACCTTGGCTGATTTCCTTATTTTCCAAACCAGCGGTCACTGGACAGTGCCAAGTAGCAGGAACAGTGGCTGATTTCCACTCTCTCTTATCCAGGAGGTTACTGGACAGTGATCAGAAGGAGGAACCTTGGCTGATTTCCCGTCCTTGTAACTTAGGGGTCACTGGACTGTGATCAAGTGCCAGAACCATCAAAAATTTCCTCGCTCTCTAACCCAAGGGTCAATGGACAGTGCTCAGGAGCAGGAACTCTGGTTGGTTTCCCCCGTGTCTGGCCCAAGGGTCAATAGGCAGTGAACCGGAGCAGGAACCCTGGCTGATTTCCCTCCGCTCTCTAAACCAGGGGGTCACTGGACAGTGATCAGCAACAGGAACCCTTGCTGATTTCCCCACTTTCTAACCCAGGGATCACTGAACAGGGATCAAGAGCAGGAACCCTGGCTGATGTAGAATTCGCAATATATCGCGATTTTATTAATAAGGAGAAAAACACATAGTTTCGTTCAAACAGCTTTTATTTCAGCGGAATGCTGTCAGGTTTTCAAAGTGGACACAAGCAGCTTGTAAAATGGCTGCCGCACCTCGTGGCGGAACATTCTAGACTTTTCGACAGGCAGACAAGATGGCGTTCCAATAAACATTTGTGCAAGATCGATTAAGACTCAGCACATTGAAGATAATACACGAGACATCATGGGTTTACAGTATACACATAAATACTGAAATCGGTCTCCCAGGTACGAATGAAAGCTATTGTACCAAGTAATCAAGAGCCCATCCAAAGACATTAATATGTAAAATCCCAACGACTCTACGATGAGAGAGCCGTTAGTGGGTAGTTACAGAAAACACTTGGAAGCCCCAAAACCCCTCCAGGGAGAACACCGACCGATTAAACAATGGGAGAAATATTAACAGGTACTCAGACATTTACGAGTAGCCCCGAAACCCATTAAAACGGAGATCACCCTTTTCAAGACATTTGAGCGCCAAACCCTAACAAAAGAAAAGACATTAAGGTTGGGTGGGAAACGGAAGATTTTGCACTATAATTACAAGCTCCAACCGTCCATCTTTCTCTTACCTTGCTGGTGTTTATCCTCGTGGCTGCTCCTGTGCTCTTGACTCGCCGTCTTGTTCCTGCTTGCCTCGTGTCTCTTTTCAAAAGACTGTTGAACTTTATGATCCGCTCGGATCTACCTCGTGTCGTGTCGCGAAGACCTGTGTAGAACTGGGCTCTGAAGCCTTGAAGCGGGCGCACCATTCCGATAAGTCGGTAAACGGTGTTGGAACCGAAGGCCCGAGATGAGATGAGATGAGATGAGATGAGATGAGATGAGAAGAGAAGAAGACCATACTTATCGCCACGGTCAGTAAGCCCCGACCGCGCCTGTAGGTCGAATAGACATTTTCCTTGCCAGGAAGACTTCTTCGAATTTTACAGAACTGCCAGGAAGATTACTTTTTGAATTCTATCGCATCCGTGCGAGGGCACAGGAAGACTCTTTTTTGAGTAGAGTCGGAACTCCGAGGACAACACAGATCTTCATGACAGCAGACGTTCCAGCCTGCTAGCCGGAGCAGAAACGAGTAAACAAGTGGGGCCAGGAGACCCCCTGATCGACACGTGGGTGCTGCGGTGAAAAACATCCGATCAGAGGTTTCGGAATTCTCCGAGTTATCACGAGTGGTGAGCATGAGTCTCGAATCCTCCGAATCTAGCTTAGGACAGATATTGATAGGGGAGGGTTTCAAGTATTAAGGATAATTGAAATGTGTGCCCCCATTTACGATGTGTCGTTCGTTCCTCGTTTCCCTGAAATTAATTACATAACTGCGTGCAAGATTGTACTGTCATTAATCTGTGCGTATGACATGTATTTCGTAATCTTAAGTACTATGCAATAAAGATTTTCCATTTCGTACCATTCAACCGAGTCTACCTGAGTTTTATCTCCATTACTGCTCTCGCATCTAAGTCCAGTGTCTAGAACCGTAAGGGCGAGTGGGTCGAACCACTCACAGGTGTGTCTAGTGCTCCCAGACTGGCTGGAGACCAGAACAGGCAACAAGGCCTAAACCCGCACTAGCACCCGGGCTGCACAGAGCCACACGAATCTCACAGGCTGAGAGACATCAAACCCTTACACTGATTCCCCCACTTTCTAACTCAGGGATCACTGAACAGGGATCAAGACAAGGAACCCTGGCTGATTCCCCCACTTTCTAACTCAGGGGTCACTGGACAGTGACCGGGAGCAGGAACTCTGGCTGATTTCCACTGTCTCTAACCCACGGGTCACTGGGCAATAATGAGGAGCAGGAACCCTGGCTGAATTCACTCCACTCTATAACACAGGGGGTCACTGGACAGTGATCAGGAGCAGCAACCCTGGCTGATTACCCCTCTCTCAAACACAGTTGTTCCTTGACAGTGATCAGGAGCAGGAACATAGACTGATTTCATCTCGTTCTAAAACAGGAATCACTGGACAGCGATCATGAGCAGGAACCTTTCCTGATTTCCTCATTCTCTAAACCAGCGGTCACTGGACCGTACCAAGGAGCAGGAACCCTGGCTGATTTCCCCTCTCTCTAATCCAGGAGGTTACTGGACAGTGATCAGAAGCAGGAACCCTGGCTGATTTCCCGTTCCTGTAACTTAGGCATCACTGGACTGTGATCAAGTGCCAGAACCATCAAAAATTTCCTCGCTCTCTAACCCACGGGTCAATGGACAGTGCTCACGAGCAGGAACTCTGGCTGATTTCCCCTCTCTCTAATCCAGTGGTCACTGGACTGTGATCAGGAGCAGGAACCCTGGCTGATTTCCCCTCTCTCTCTAACCCAGGACTCACTGGACTGTGATCAGGAGCAGGAACCTTGGCTGATTTCCCCTCTCTCTAAACCAGGGATTCACTGGACAGTGATCAGGAGCAGGAACCCTGGCTGATTTCCCCTCTCTCTAAACCAGGGGTCACTGGGCAGTGATCAGGAGCAGGAACCCTGGCTGATTTCCTCTCTCTCTCTAACCCAGGACTCACTGGACAGTGATCAGGAGCAGGAACCCTGGCTGATTTCCCCTCTCTCTAAACCAGGGATTCACTGGACAGTGATCAGGAGCAGGAACCCTGGCTGATTTCCCCTCTCTCTAAACCAGGGGTCACTGGGCAGTGATCAGGAGCAGGAACCCTGGCTGATTTCCCCTCTCTCTCTAACCCAGGGGTCACTGGACAGTGATCAGGAGCAGGAACCCTGGCTGATTTCCCCTCTCTCTAACCCAGGGGTCAGTGGACAGTGATCAGGAGCAGGAACCCTGGCTGATTTCCCCTCTCTCTAACCCAGGGGTCACTGGACAGTGATCAGGAGCAGGAACCCTGGCTGATTTCCCCTGTCTCTAAACCAGGGGTCACTGGGCAGTGATCAGGAGCAGGAACCCTGGCTGATTTCCCCTCTCTCTAACCCAGGGGTCACTGGACAGTGATCAGGAGCAGGAACCCTGGCTGATTTCCACACTCTCTCACCCAGGAGTCACTGGACAGTGATCAGGAGCAGGAACCTTGGCTGATTTCCCCTGTCTCTAAACCAGGGGTCACTGGGCAGTGATCAGGAGCAGGAACCCTATCTGATTCCCCCTCTCACAAACCTAGGGATCACGGAACAGTGAACAGAAATCCTGGCTGTTTACCGCTCTCTCTCAAACCCAGTTGTTAATTGACAGTGATCAGGAGCAGGAACATAGACTGATTTCATCTCTTTCTGATGCAGGAATCACTCGACAGTGATCAGGAGCAGGAACCTTTGCTGTTATCCTCATTTTCTAAACCAGCGGTCACTGGACAGTACCAAGGAGCAGGAACAGTGGCTGGTTTCCCCTCCCTGTAACTTCGGGGTCACAGGACGATGATCAGGTGTCGGAACCATCGCAGATTTCCTCGCTCTCTAATCCAGGGATTACTGGGCAGTGATCAGGAGCAGTAACCCTGGCTGATTACCCCAACTCTAACCCACGCGTCACTGGACAGTGCTCAGGAGCAGGACCCTGGCAGGTTTCCCCTCTCTCTAAACCAGTGGTCACTGGTCAGTGATCAGGAGCAGGAGCCCTGGCTGATTTCCCCCTCTCTAACCCAGGGATCAGTAGGCAGTGAACCGGAGAGGAAACCTTGGCTGATTTCCCTCCGCTCTCTCACCTAGGGGGTCACTGGACAGTGATCAGCAGAAGGAAACCTAAACTATTCTCCTGTCTCTAACCCCGGGGTCACTGGGCAGTGATCAGGAGCAGGAACCCTGGCTGATTCCCCCTCTCTCTAAACCAGGGGTCACTGGACAGTGATCAGGAGCAGGAACCCTGGCTGATTTCCCCACTCTCTCTAACCCAGGGGTCACTGGACAGTGATCAGGAGCAGGAACCCTGGCTGATTTCCACTCTTTCTAACCCAGGGGTCACTGGACAGTGATCAGGAGCAGGAACCCTGGCTGATTTCCTCTCTCTCTCTAACCCAGGGGTCACTGGACGGTGATCAGGAGCAGGGACCCTGGCTGATTTCCTCTCTCTCTCTAATCCAGGGGTCACTGGACAGTGATCAGGAGCAGGAGCTTCAGCAGATTTCCCCCTCTTTCTCACCCAGGGGTCAGTAGGCAGTGAACCGGAGCAGGAATCCTGGCTGGTTTCCCCCTGCTCTCTTAACCCAGGGGTCACTGGACAGTGATCAGGAGCAGGAATCCAGGCTGATTTCCCCTCTCTCTGATCCAGGGGTCACTGGACAGTGATCAGGTGCAGGAACACTGGCTGATTTCCCCCTCTCTAACCCAGGGGTCAGTGGACAGTGATCAGGAGGCAGGATTCCTGGCTGATTTACCCTCTCTCTGATCCAGGGATCACTGGACAGTGATCAGGAACAGGAACCCTGGCTGATTACCCCTCTCTCTCAAACCCAGTTGTTCCTTGACAGTGATCAGGAGCAGGAACATAGACTGATTTCATCTCGTTCTGAACCAGGAATCACTGGACAGCGATCAGGAGCAGGAACCTTTGCTTATTTCCTTATTTTCTAAAACACCGGCCAGTAGACCGTACCAAGGAGCAGGAACAGTGACTTCTTTCCAATCTCTCTGGCCCTAGAGGTTACTGGACAGTGATCAGAATCAGGAACCCTGGCAGATTTCCCCTTTCTCTCTAACCCAGGGGTCTGTAGGCAGTGAACCGGAGCAGAAACCCTGGCTGAATTCCCTCCACTCTGTAAATCAGGGGATCACTGGACAGTGATGAGGATCAGGAATCCTGGCAGATTTCCCCTGTCTCTAAACCAGGGGTCACTGGACAGTGATCAGGAGCAGGATCCCTGGCTGATTTCCCCTCTCTCTCTAACCCAGGACTCACTGGTCAGTGATCAGGAGCAGGAACCCTGGCTGATTTCCCCTCTCTCTAAACCAGGGATTCACTGGACAGTGATCAGGAGCAGGAACCCTGGCTGATTTCCCCTCTCTCTAACCCAGGGGTCACTGGACAGTGATCAGGAGCAGGAACCCTGGCTGATTTCCCCTGTCTCTAAACCAGGGGTCACTGGGCAGTGATCAGGAGCAGGAACCCTGGCTGATTTCCCCTCTCTCTAACCCAGGGGTCACTGGACAGTGATCAGGAGCAGGAACCCTGGCTGATTTCCACACTCTCTCACCCAGGAGTCACTGGACAGTGATCAGGAGCAGGAACCTTGGCTGATTTCCCCTGTCTCTAAACCAGGGGTCACTGGGCAGTGATCAGGAGCAGGAACCCTATCTGATTCCCCCTCTCACAAACCTAGGGATCACGGAACAGTGAACAGAAATCCTGGCTGTTTACCGCTCTCTCTCAAACACAGTTGTTAATTGACAGTGATCAGGAGCAGGAACATAGACTGATTTCATCTCTTTCTGATGCAGGAATCACTCGACAGTGATCAGGAGCAGGAACCTTTGCTGTTATCCTCATTTTCTAAACCAGCGGTCACTGGACAGTACCAAGGAGCAGGAACAGTGGCTGGTTTCCCCTCCCTGTAACTTCGGGGTCACAGGACGATGATCAGGTGTCGGAACCATCGCAGATTTCCTCGCTCTCTAATCCAGGGATTACTGGGCAGTGATCAGGAGCAGTAACCCTGGCTGATTACCCCAACTCTAACCCACGCGTCACTGGACAGTGCTCAGGAGCAGGACCCTGGCAGGTTTCCCCTCTCTCTAAACCAGTGGTCACTGGTCAGTGATCAGGAGCAGGAGCCCTGGCTGATTTCCCCCTCTCTAACCCAGGGATCAGTAGGCAGTGAACCGGAGAGGAAACCTTGGCTGATTTCCCTCCGCTCTCTCACCTAGGGGGTCACTGGACAGTGATCAGCAGAAGGAAACCTAAACTATTCTCCTGTCTCTAACCCCGGGGTCACTGGGCAGTGATCAGGAGCAGGAACCCTGGCTGATTCCCCCTCTCTCTAAACCAGGGGTCACTGGACAGTGATCAGGAGCAGGAACCCTGGCTGATTTCCCCACTCTCTCTAACCCAGGGGTCACTGGACAGTGATCAGGAGCAGGAACCCTGGCTGATTTCCACTCTTTCTAACCCAGGGGTCACTGGACAGTGATCAGGAGCAGGAACCCTGGCTGATTTCCTCTCTCTCTCTAACCCAGGGGTCACTGGACGGTGATCAGGAGCAGGGACCCTGGCTGATTTCCTCTCTCTCTCTAATCCAGGGGTCACTGGACAGTGATCAGGAGCAGGAGCTTCAGCAGATTTCCCCCTCTTTCTCACCCAGGGGTCAGTAGGCAGTGAACCGGAGCAGGAATCCTGGCTGGTTTCCCCCTGCTCTCTTAACCCAGGGGTCACTGGACAGTGATCAGGAGCAGGAATCCAGGCTGATTTCCCCTCTCTCTGATCCAGGGGTCACTGGACAGTGATCAGGTGCAGGAACACTGGCTGATTTCCCCCTCTCTAACCCAGGGGTCAGTGGACAGTGATCAGGAGGCAGGATTCCTGGCTGATTTACCCTCTCTCTGATCCAGGGATCACTGGACAGTGATCAGGAACAGGAACCCTGGCTGATTACCCCTCTCTCTCAAACCCAGTTGTTCCTTGACAGTGATCAGGAGCAGGAACATAGACTGATTTCATCTCGTTCTGAACCAGGAATCACTGGACAGCGATCAGGAGCAGGAACCTTTGCTTATTTCCTTATTTTCTAAAACACCGGCCAGTAGACCGTACCAAGGAGCAGGAACAGTGACTTCTTTCCAATCTCTCTGGCCCTAGAGGTTACTGGACAGTGATCAGAATCAGGAACCCTGGCAGATTTCCCCTTTCTCTCTAACCCAGGGGTCTGTAGGCAGTGAACCGGAGCAGAAACCCTGGCTGAATTCCCTCCACTCTGTAAATCAGGGGATCACTGGACAGTGATGAGGATCAGGAATCCTGGCAGATTTCCCCTGTCTCTAAACCAGGGGTCACTGGACAGTGATCAGGAGCAGGATCCCTGGCTGATTTCCCCTCTCTCTCTAACCCAGGACTCACTGGTCAGTGATCAGGAGCAGGAACCCTGGCTGATTTCCCCTCTCTCTAAACCAGGGATTCACTGGACAGTGATCAGGAGCAGGAACCCTGGCTGATTTCCCCTCTCTCTAACCCAGGGGTCACTGGACAGTGATCAGGAGCAGGAACCCTGGCTGATTTCCCCTGTCTCTAAACCAGGGGTCACTGGGCAGTGATCAGGAGCAGGAACCCTGGCTGATTTCCCCTCTCTCTAACCCAGGGGTCACTGGACAGTGATCAGGAGCAGGAACCCTGGCTGATTTCCACACTCTCTCACCCAGGAGTCACTGGACAGTGATCAGGAGCAGGAACCTTGGCTGATTTCCCCTGTCTCTAAACCAGGGGTCACTGGGCAGTGATCAGGAGCAGGAACCCTATCTGATTCCCCCTCTCACAAACCTAGGGATCACGGAACAGTGAACAGAAATCCTGGCTGTTTACCGCTCTCTCTCAAACACAGTTGTTAATTGACAGTGATCAGGAGCAGGAACATAGACTGATTTCATCTCTTTCTGATGCAGGAATCACTCGACAGTGATCAGGAGCAGGAACCTTTGCTGTTATCCTCATTTTCTAAACCAGCGGTCACTGGACAGTACCAAGGAGCAGGAACAGTGGCTGGTTTCCCCTCCCTGTAACTTCGGGGTCACAGGACGATGATCAGGTGTCGGAACCATCGCAGATTTCCTCGCTCTCTAATCCAGGGATTACTGGGCAGTGATCAGGAGCAGTAACCCTGGCTGATTACCCCAACTCTAACCCACGCGTCACTGGACAGTGCTCAGGAGCAGGACCCTGGCAGGTTTCCCCTCTCTCTAAACCAGTGATCACTGGTCAGTGATCAGGAGCAGGAGCCCTGGCTGATTTCCCCCTCTCTAACCCAGGGATCAGTAGGCAGTGAACCGGAGAGGAAACCTTGGCTGATTTCCCTCCGCTCTCTCACCTAGGGGGTCACTGGACAGTGATCAGCAGAAGGAAACCTAAACTATTCTCCTGTCTCTAACCCCGGGGTCACTGGGCAGTGATCAGGAGCAGGAACCCTGGCTGATTCCCCCTCTCTCTAAACCAGGGGTCACTGGACAGTGATCAGGAGCAGGAACCCTGGCTGATTTCCCCACTCTCTCTAACCCAGGGGTCACTGGACAGTGATCAGGAGCAGGAACCCTGGCTGATTTCCACTCTTTCTAACCCAGGGGTCACTGGACAGTGATCAGGAGCAGGAACCCTGGCTGATTTCCTCTCTCTCTAACCCAGGGGTCACTGGGCAGTGATCAGGAGCAGGAACCCTGGCTGATTTCCACTCTTTCTAACCCAGGGGTCACTGGACAGTGATCAGGAGCAGGAACCCTGGCTGATTTCCTCTCTCTCTCTAACCCAGGGGTCACTGGACGGTGATCAGGAGCAGGGACCCTGGCTGATTTCCTCTCTCTCTCTAATCCAGGGGTCACTGGACAGTGCTCAGGAGCAGGAGCTTCAGCAGATTTCCCCCTCTTTCTCACCCAGGGGTCAGTAGGCAGTGAACCGGAGCAGGAATCCTGGCTGGTTTCCCCCTGCTCTCTTAACCCAGGGGTCACTGGACAGTGATCAGGAGCAGGAATCCAGGCTGATTTCCCCTCTCTCTGATCCAGGGGTCACTGGACAGTGATCAGGAACAGGAACCCTGGCTGATTACCCCTCTCTCTCAAACCCAGTTGTTCCTTGACAGTGATCAGGAGCAGGAACATAGACTGATTTCATCTCGTTCTGAACCAGGAATCACTGGACAGCGATCAGGAGCAGGAACCTTTGCTTATTTCCTTATTTTCTAAAACACCGGCCAGTAGACCGTACCAAGGAGCAGGAACAGTGACTTCTTTCCAATCTCTCTGGCCCTAGAGGTTACTGGACAGTGATCAGAATCAGGAACCCTGGCAGATTTCCCCTTTCTCTCTAACCCAGGGGTCTGTAGGCAGTGAACCGGAGCAGAAACCCTGGCTGAATTCCCTCCACTCTGTAAATCAGGGGATCACTGGACAGTGATGAGGATCAGGAATCCTGGCAGATTTCCCCTGTCTCTAAACCAGGGGTCACTGGACAGTGATCAGGAGCAGGATCCCTGGCTGATTTCCCCTCTCTCTCTAACCCAGGACTCACTGGTCAGTGATCAGGAGCAGGAACCCTGGCTGATTTCCCCTCTCTCTAAACCAGGGATTCACTGGACAGTGATCAGGAGCAGGAACCCTGGCTGATTTCCCCTCTCTCTAACCCAGGGGTCACTGGACAGTGATCAGGAGCAGGAACCCTGGCTGATTTCCACACTCTCTCACCCAGGGGTCACTGGACAGTGATCAGGAGCAGGAACCCTGGCTGATTTCCCCTGTCTCTAAACCAGGGGTCACTGGGCAGTGATCAGGAGCAGGAACCCTGTCTGATTCCCCCTCTCACAAACCTAGGGATCACGGAACAGTGAACAGAAATCCTGGCTGTTTACCGCTCTCTCTCAAACCCAGTTGTTAATTGACAGTGATCAGGAGCAGGAACATAGACTGATTTCATCTCTTTCTGATGCAGGAATCACTCGACAGTGATCAGGAGCAGGAACCTTTGCTGTTATCCTCATTTTCTAAACCAGCGGTCACTGGACAGTACCAAGGAGCAGGAACAGTGGCTGGTTTCCCCTCCCTGTAACTTCGGGGTCACAGGACGATGATCAGGTGTCGGAACCATCGCAGATTTCCTCGCTCTCTAATCCAGGGATTACTGGGCAGTGATCAGGAGCAGTAACCCTGGCTGATTACCCCAACTCTAACCCACGCGTCACTGGACAGTGCTCAGGAGCAGGACCCTGGCAGGTTTCCCCTCTCTCTAAACCAGTGGTCACTGGTCAGTGATCAGGAGCAGGAGCCCTGGCTGATTTCCCCCTCTCTAACCCAGGGATCAGTAGGCAGTGAACCGGAGAGGAAACCTTGGCTGATTTCCCTCCGCTATCTCACCTAGGGGGTCACTGGACAGTGATCAGCAGAAGGAAACCTAAACTATTCTCCTGTCTCTAACCCCGGGGTCACTGGGCAGTGATCAGGAGCAGGAACCCTGGCTGATTCCCCCTCTCTCTAAACCAGGGGTCACTGGACAGTGATCAGGAGCAGGAACCCTGGCTGATTTCCCCTCTCTCTCTAACCCAGGAATCGCTGGACAGTGATCAGGAGCAGGGACCCTGGCTGATTTCCCCTCTCTCTAACCCAGGGGTCACTGGACAGTGATCAGGAGCAGGAACCCTGGCTGATTTCCACTCTCTCTAAACCAGTGGTCACTGGACAGTGATCAGGAGCAGGAAGCCTGGCTGATTTCCCCCTCTCTCTAAACTATTGGTCACTGGACCTTGCTCAGCAGCAGGAACTCTAGCAGATTTCCCCTCTGCCTGACAATGGGATCAGTCGGCAGTGAACCGGAGAGGAAACCCTGGCTGATTTCCCTCCGCTCTCTAACCCAGGGATCACGGAACAGTTACCAGGAGCAGGAACCCTGGCTGATTTCCCCTGTCTCTAAACCAGGGATCACTGGACAGTGATCAGGAGCAGAAACACTGGCTGATTTCCATCGCTCTCTGAACCAGGGGTCACTGGAAAGTGATCAGGAGAAGGAAACCGAAACAAGTTCCCCTGTATCTAACCCAGGGGTCACGGGACAGTGATCAGGAGCAGGAACCCTGGCTGATTTCCCCTCTCTCTAACCCAGGGGTCACTGGACAGTGATCAGGAGCAGGAACCCTGGCTGAATTCCCCTCTCGCTAATCCAGGGGTCACTGGACAGTGCTCAGGAGAAGGAAACCAAAACAACTCCCCCTGTCTCTAACCCAGGGAGTCACTGGACAGTGATCAGGAGAAGGAAACCAAAACAACTCCCCCTGTCTCTAACCCAGGGAGTCACTGGACAGTGATCAGGAGAAGGAAACCAAAACAAGTCCATACTTAAGAAAAGACATACTTGCTCTCGAGGCAGTACAAAGAAGGTTCACTCGGTTAATTCCGGGGATGAGGGGGTGGACATACGAGGAGAGGTTGAGTAGATTGGGACTCTACTCATTGGAGTTCAGAAGAATGAGAGGCGATCTTACTGAAACATATAAGATTGTGAAGGGGTTGGATCGGGTGGACGCGGTGAGGATGTTCCCAATGATGGGTGAAACTAGAACTAGGGGACATAGTCTTAGAATAAGGGGGCTCCTCTTTCAAAACTGAGATGAGGAGAAACTTCTTCACTCAGAGGGTAGTGGGTCTGTGGAATTTGCTACCCCAGGAAGCTGTGGAAGCTACTTCATTAAATAAATTTAAAACAGAAATAGACTGTTTCCTAGAAGTAAAGGGAATCAGGGGTTACGGGGAGCGGGCTGGAAATTGGACATGAGTTTGAGTTCGGATCGGTCAAGGCCCTGTGGGTGGCGGAGCGGGCCCAGGGGCCACGTGGCCTGGTCCTGCTCCTACTTCTTGTGTTCTTTAGAGTTGAGGTTGGATCAGATCAGCCATGATCTCATTGAATGGCGGAGCAGGCTCGAGGGGCCGATTGGTCTACTCCTGCTCCTATTTCTTATGTTCTTATAAGTCCCCCTGTCTCTAACCCAGGGAGTCACTGGGCAGTGATCAGGAGCAGGAAACCAAAACAAGTTCCCCTGTCTCTAACCAAGGGGTCACTGGGCAGTGTTCAGGGGAAGGAAACTGAAACAAGTTCCCCTCTCTCTAATCCAGGTGGCACTGGTCAGTGATCAGGAGCAGGAAGCCTGGCTGATTGCCCCTCTCTCTCTAACCCAGGGGTCACTGGACAGTGATCAGGAGCAGGAACCCTGGCTGAATTCTCCTCTCTCTAAACTATTGGCCACTGGACCTTGCTCAGCAGCAGGAACTCTAGCAGATTTCCCCTCCGTCTGACCCAGTGATCAGTAGGCAGTGAACCGGAGAGGAAACCCTGGCTGATTTCCCTCCGCTTTCTAACCCAGGGGGTCACTGGACAGTGATCAGGAGCAGGAAACCTAAACTATTCTCCTGTCTCTAATCCCAGGGTCACTGGGCAGTGATCAGGAGCAGGAAGCCTGGCTGATTTCCCCTCTCTCTAACCCAGGGGGTCACTGGACAGTGATCAGGAGCAGGAAACCTAAACTATTCTCCTGTCTCTAATCCCAGGATTCACTGGGCAGTGATGAGGAGCAGGAACCCTGGCAGATTTCCCCTCTCTCTAACGCAGGGGTCACTGGACAGTGATCAGGAGCAGGGAGCCTGGCTCATTTCCCCTCTCTCTAACCCAGGGGTCACTGGGCAGTGATGAGGAGCAGGAACAGTGGCTGATTTCCACTCTCTCTAATCCAGGAGGTTACTGGACAGTGATCAGAAGCAGGAATCCTGCCTGATTTCCCGTCCCTGTAACTTAGGGGACACTGGACAGTGATCAGGTGTCGGAACCATCGCAGATTTCCTCGCTCTCTAACCCAATGATTACTGGACAGTGATCAGGAGCAGGAACCCTGGCTGATTTCCCCTCTCTAACCCACGGGTCACTGGACAGTAATCAGGAGCAGGAACCCTTGCTGTGTTCCCCTCTCTCTCACCCAGGGCTCACTGCGCAATGAGCGGGAGCAGGATCGGTGACTGCATTCCCCTCTCTCTAATCCAGGGTTCACTGGAAAGTGCTCAGGAGCAGGACCCTGGCAGATTTCCCCTCTCTCACACAGGGGTTTTTGGAAAGTGATCAGGCGCAGGAACCCTTGCTGATTTCCCCCATCTCAAACCTAGGGATCACTGAACAGGTATCAGGAGCAGGAACCCTGTCTGATTCCCCCACTTTCTAACCCAGTGGTCAAAGGAAATTGATCAGGAGCAGGAACCCTGTCTGATTATCCCCTCTTTCTAACCTAGAATTCACTGGAGAATGATCAGGAACAGTAACCCATGCTGATTTCTCCTCTCTCTAACCCAGTGGGCACTGGACATTGCTCAGGAGCAGGAACGCATGCTGACTCCCCCTCTCCCTAATCCAGTGGTCACTGGACCGTGCTCATGAGCAGGAACTTTAGCAGATTTCCCCCTCTTTCTCACCCAGGGTCAGTAGGCAGTGATCAGGAGCAGGAACCCTGGCTGATTTCCACTCTCTCTAACCCAGGGAGTCACTGGGCAGTGATCAGGAGCTGGAACTGTGGCTGATTTCCCCTCACTCTAATCCAGGGGGTCACTGGGCAGTGATCAGGAGCATGAAGCCTGGCTGATTTCCCCTCTCTCTAACCCAGGGGTCACTGGGCAGTGATGAGGAGAATGAATCCTGGCTGATTTCCCCTCTCTCTAATCTAGGGATCACTGGACAGTGATCAGGAGCAGGAAGCCTGGCTGATTTCCCCTCTCTCTCAAACCCAGTTGTTACTTGACAGTGATCAGGAGCAGGAACATAGACTGATTTCATCTCGTTCTGATCCAGGAATCACTCGACAGCGATCAGGAGCAGGAACCTTTGCTGATTCCCCTATCTCTAACCCAGGGGTCACTGGACAGTGACCAGAAGCAGGAACCCTGGCATATTTCCTCTCTCTCTCTAACCCAGGATGTCACTGGAGAGTGATCAGGAGCAGGAACTCTTGCTTACTTCCCCCTATCTAACCCAGTGTTCACTGGACAGTGCTCATGTTATCCCATATTAGTCCTCCCAAATCGCATCCCTTCACACTTCTCCACATTGAACATCCATCTGCTATGCTTCTTCCATTTCACCATCCTGTCTATGACATCCTGAAGTCTACAACTATCCTCATCACTATCTACTTCATTCCCAAGTTTCTTATATTCGAACCTTACAATGCTGCTCCCTGCAACCAAGTTAGGTCACATATGAAAACTGAAAAGTGTAATGGACCCGGGGAAGTAGTTATAAGGGTTGGGATTAGAGGAAAACCAGGGGAGGGGGAAAGGTTGTCAGGGTCGGGACTAAGAGGGAAACCAGGGAAGGGAGGAGTGTTATAAGGGACATGATTGAGATTGAATCTAGCTGTGGGACTGAGACCTTCTCAAGTGGGTCTCACTGTTGGCTGTAAGGGACCACTGCCCATTCTATCACGTTGAGATTTTTCGATTTGGTGAGAGAGTCTGTATCTTGCTGGTTTCGTTGTGTATTGCTTCACTTTCCCTATTCCCTGTGCGCCGCTCCCTGTGGGAGATCGATGGTGTAATTGTTTTTAACACCGGAGTTCAACGTGGCATTCTATCCAGCCACAGTCATCTCAAGCCAATCAGAAGCATTGCACAAGAACCAATCAGCAGGGAGGAGGAGTGGTGAGAAAAAAGATGATTCCCTCAGGGACAGAGAAAAAACATGTTGACAGGCACAAGTTAACAGATGTGATCTCCTCAGCTTCCAACTTTTATAATTTTAAAATGCAGAATATACAAGAACTGAAAAAACCCACTGGAATCAGAGGGCTAAATACCCTAACTCTCCAACAAACACAGTCTGTCCCGTACACCAACTAGCCATCAAACCTACTCAGTCCCATATATTAACATTCTTGATCACCTGGGTTAGAAAGAGTGGAAATCAGCCAGGGAACCTGCTCCTGATCACTGCCCAGTGACTCCTGGGTTAGAGAGAGAGGGGAAATCAGCCAGGGTTCCTGCTCCTGATCACTGCCCAGTGACCCCTGGGTGAGAGAGAGTGGAAATCAGCCAGGGTTCCTGCGCCTGATCAATGCCCAGTGACTCCTAGGTTAGAGAGAGGGGAAATCAGCCACGGTTGCTGCTCCTGATCACTGCCCAGTGACCCCTGGGTTAGAGAGAGAGGGAAAATCAGCCAAGGTTCCTGCTCCTGATCACTGTCCAGTGACCCCTGGGTTAGAGAGAGAGGGAAAATCAGCCAGGGTTGCAGCTCCAGATCACTGTCCAGTGACCCCTGGGTTAGAGAGAGAGGGAAAATCAGCCAGGGTTCCAGCTCCTGATCACTGCCCAGTGACTCCTGCGTTAGTGCGAGTGGAAATCAGCCAGGGTTCCTGTTCCTGATCACTGCCCAGTGACTCCTGGGTTAGGGAGAGGGAATATCAGTGAGGGTTCCAGCTCCTGATCACTGTCCATTGACCCCTGGGTTAGTGAGAGAGGAAATCAGCCAGTTTTCCTGCTCATGATCACTGCCCAGTGACTCCTGGGTTAGAGAAAATGGAAATCAGCCAGGATTCCTGCTCCTGATCACTGCCCAGTGACCCCTGGGTTAGAGAAAATGGAAATCAGCCAGGGTTCCTGCTCCTGATCACTGCCCAGTGACTCCTGGGTTAGAGAGAGGGGAAATCAGCCAGGGTTCCTGCTCCTGATCACTGTCCAGTGACCCCTGGGTTAGAGAGAGGGGAAATCAGCCAGGGTTCCTGCTCCTGATCACTGTCCAGTGACCCCTTGGTTAGAGAGAGAGTGGAAATCAGCCAGTGTTCCTGCTCCCGATCACTGCCCAGTGACTCCTGGGTTAGAGAGAGGGCAAATCAGCCAGGGTTCCTGCTCCTGATCACTGTCCATGACCCCTGGGTTAGAGAGAGTGGAAATCAGCCAGTGTTCCTGCTCCCGATCACTGTCCAGTGACCCCTGGGTTGGAGAGAGAGGGGAAATCAGCCAGGGTTCCTGCTCCTGTTCACTGCCCAGTGACCCCTTGGTTAGAGAGAGAGGGGAAATCAGCCAGGGTTCCTGCTGCTGATCACTGTCCAGTGACCCCTTGGTTAGAGAGAGAGGGGAAATCAGCCAGGGTTCCTGCTGCTGATCACTGTCCATTGACCCCTTGGTTAGTGAGAGTGGAAATCAGCCAGGGTTCCTGCTCCTGATCACTGTCCATGACCCCTGGGTTAGAGAGAGTGGAAATCAGCCAGGGTTCCTGCTCCTGATCACTGTCCAGTGACCCCTGGGTTAGAGAGAGAGGAAATCAGCCAGGGTTCCTGCTCCTGATCACTGTCCAGTGACTCCTGGGTTAGAGAAAATGGAAATCAGCCAGGGTTCCTGCTGTTGATAAATGTCCAGCGATCCCTAGGTTAGAGAGAGTGGAAATCAGCCAGGGTTCCAGCTCCTGATCACTGCCCAGTGACTCCTGGGTTAGAGAGAGGGGAAATCAGCCAGTGTTCCAGCTCCTGATCACTGTCCAGTGACCCCTTGGTTAGTGAAAGTGGAAATCAGTCAGGGTGCCTGTTTCTGATCACTGCCCAGTGACTTCTGGGGTAGTGAGAGTGGAAATTAGACAGGGTTATCGCTCCTGATCACTGTCCAGTGACCCCTGGGTTAGAAAGAGGGGAAACCATCCAGGATCCCTACTCCTGATTACTGTCTAGTGACCTCAGGGTTACAGGGGAAATCAGCCAGGGTTCCTGCTCGTGTTCACTGTCCAGTGATCCCTGGGTTAGAGAGAGTGGAAATCAGCCAGGGTTCCTGCTCCTTGGTACTTTCCAGTGACCACTGGGTTAAAGATGAGGAAATCAGCAAAAGTTCCTGCTCCTGATCGCTGTCCAGTGACCTCTGCGTTAGAAAGAGGGGGTAATCAGCCAGGGTTGCTGCTGGTTGCCTGGTTGTGTAATTTGTGTTGTTATTCTGTGGCATTTGTATGAACCTTTGATGCACCATGCTTTATTGATGGTATGCAGCTAATGTAGTGATCAAAGGTAAAATTTAGTATCAGAAATGTAAGGGAGAAACTGTTTAGCAGCTTACACTGGAACCCTAAGAGAGTGTGATGTCTGCAAGCACACACTGGAATAGGAAAGTGTTCATCTCAGCATCTCTCATACTGGTTTGTGCAGTATGAAAAGACCTGAGCTCTCATACTGGTTTGTGCAGTATGAAAAGACCTGAGCTCTCATACTGGTTTGTGCAGTATGAAAAGACCTGAGCTCTCATACTGGTTTGTGTGGTACGAGGTTTCAATAATGACCTGATCCTGTATTACTGCTACTGAGTGTTTGTGTAACCTGACACACACTTTAAAGCAATAAAACGAACAAGAACAAGAAAGTAGTCCAACAGAAATGAGCCGCATTTCCTGCTCCAGATCACTGTCCAGTGTCCCCTGGGTTAGAGAGAGGGGAAATCAGCCAGAGTTCCTGCTCCTGACCACTGTCCAGTGTCCACTGGGTTAGAGAGAGGGAATGTCAGCCAGGGTTCCTGCTCCTGAACACTGTCCAGTGACCCCTGGGTTAGAGAAAGGGAAAATCAGCCAGGGTTCCTGCTCCTGATCACTGCCCAGTGACCCCTGGGTTAGAGAGAGAGGAAATCAGCCAGGGTTCCTGCTCCTGATCACTGTCCAGTGACCCCTGGGTTAGAGAGAGAGGGGAAATCAGCCAGGGTTCCTGCTCCTGATCACTGTCCAGTGAGCCCTGGGTTAGAGAAAGGGAAAATCAGCCAGGGTTCCAGCTCCTGATCACTGTTCAGTGAGCCCTGTAATAGAGAGAGGGGAATCAGCTAGGGTTCCTGCTCCTGATCACTTTCCAGTGACCCCTGGGTTATACAGAGGGGAAATTAGCCAGGGTCCCTGCTCTTGATCACTGTCCAGTGAGCCCTGGGTTAAAGGTTAAAGAGAGGGGAAATCAGCCAGGGTTCCTGCTCCTGATCACTGACCAGCGACCCCCTGGGTTAAAGAGAGCGGAAATCAGCCAACGTTCCTGCTCCTGATCACTGACCAGTGATGCCTGGGTTAGAGAGAGAGGAAATCAGCCAACGTTCCTGCTCCTGATCACTGACCAGTGACGCCTGGGTTAGAGAGAGGAGGAAATCAGCCAGGGTTCCTGCTCCTGATCACTGTCCAGTGATCCCTGGGTTAGAGAGAGTGGAAATCAGCCAGGGTTCCTGCTCCTGATCACTGTCTAGTGACCCCTGGGTTAGAGAGAGGTGAAATCAGGCAGGGTTCCTGCTCCTGATCACTGTCCAGTGACCCCTGGGTTAGAGAGAGGTGAAATCAGGCAGGGTTGCTGCTCCTGTTCACTGTCCAGTGACCCCTCGGTTAGCGAGAGGGGAAGTCAGCCAGGGTTCCTGCTCCTGATCACTGTCCAGTGACCCCTCGGTTAACGAGAGGGGAAGTCAGCACGGGTTCCTGCTCCCGATCATTCTCCTCTGAACTCTGGGCTAGAAAGGGGGGATAATCAGTCAGTGTTCCTGCTCCTGATCACTGTCTAGTGACCACTGGGTTAGAGAGAGTGGGAGTCAGCAAGGTTTCCTGCTCCAGATCACTGTCCAGTGACCACTGGTTTAGAGAATGAGAAAATCAGCCAGGGTTCCTGCCCCTGATCACTGTCCAGTGACACCTGGGTTAGAGAGAGACCAAATCAGCCAGGAATCTTGCTCCTGATCACTTTCTAGTGACTCCTGGATTACAGAGAGGGGAAATAAGTCAGGGTTCCTGCTCCTGTTCATTGTCCAGTGACCTCCTGGGTTAGAGAGAGGGGGAAAGCAGCCACGTTCCTGCTCCTGGGTACTGTCCATTGACCACTGGCTTAGAGAATGAGGAAATCAGCAAAGGTTCCTGCTCCTGCTCCCTCTCCAATGAACTCTGGGTTAGAAAGAGGGGACAATCAGCCAGGGTTACTGCTCCCATTTACTGCTTAGTAACACTTGGATTAGAGAGAGAGGGGAAATCATATGGGGTTCCTTATCCTGATCATTGCCCAGAGGTACCTAAGTTATAGCGAGAGGAAATCTGCGATGGTTACGGCTCCTGATCAGTGTCCAGTGACCCGTCAGTTATAAAGAGGGGAAATCAGACAGAAATCAATTAATTCAGACCCAGAGAGTGTGTGTGTCTGCTAATTCTGTTGCAGCCAGCGGGTGTATCTGATAATGCAGACCCAGACAATGGGCGTTTCAGTTCATTCAGTCCCAGACAGTGGGGGTTTCTGATAATTCAGACCCAGACAGTGGGTGTTTCTGATAATTCAGACCCAGACAGTGGGCGTTTCTGATAATTCAGACCCAGACAGTGGGTGTTTCTGATAATTCAGACCCTGGCAGTGGGTGTTTCTTATATTTCAAACCCAGACAGTGGGTGTTTCTGATAATTCTGAAAGAGACAGTGGTTGTATCTGATTATTCAGTCCCAGACGGTGTGTGTTTCTGAGAATTCAGCCAAAGACAGTGGGAGTTTCTGATAATTCAGACAGAGACAGTGGTTGTATCTGATTATTCAGACCCAGACATTGTGTGTTTCTGAGAATTCAGACAAAGACAGTGGGAGTTTCTGATAATTCTGAATGAGACAGTGGTTGTATCTGCTTATTCAGTCCCAGACAGTGGGTGTTTCTGATAAATCAGACCCAGACGGTGGGAGGTTCTGATAAATCAGACCTAGACAGTGGGAGTTTCTGATAATTCAGAACCAGACAGTGGGAGTTTCTGATAAATCAGACCCAGACAGTGGGAGTTTCTGATAATTCAAAGTCAGACAATGGCACTTTCCAATAATTCAGAGCCAGACAGGACGTTCTTCTGCTAAATCTGACCCAGACGGTCGGTGGTTTTCATAATTCAGACCCAGATAGTGGGATTTTCTAATAATTCAGCTCAGACAATGGTTGTTTGTGAACATTCAGTCCCAGACAGTGGGTGCTTCTGGTAATTCAGACCCTGGCTGTGGGCGTTCCTTATATTTCAGACCCAGACAGAGGGGGTTTCAGATCAGTCAGACACAGACAGTGGCTGCTTCTGATAATTCAAACCCTGACAGTGGGGGTTTGTAATAATTCAGACCAAGACAGAGGGCCTTTCTTATAAGTCATTCCAAGACAGAGGGAGCTTCTGATAATTCAGACCCAGACAATGGCTGTTTCTGATCAATCAGACTCAGACAGAGGGAGTTTCTGATAATTCAGACCCAGACAATGGCTGTTAATGATCGTTCTGACCCAGATGTAGTGTGCTGCAGCAAATTCAGCCTCAGGCAGTGGGTGTTTCTGATCATTCAGGCTCAGACAGTTGGAGTTTTAAATAATTCATACCCAGTCAATGGCTGTTTCTGATATGTCAAACCCTGATAATGGCAGTTTCTGATTATTCACTCCGAGACAGAGGGTGTTTCTGATGATTCTTCCACAGACAGTTGGAGTTTCAGAAACTTCATCCAAGACAGCTTTTGTCTCTGATAATACAGACCCAGACAGTGGCTGTTTCTGATAATTCAGACCCTGGCAGTGGGTGTTTCTTATATTTCAAACCCAGACAGTGGGTGTTTCTGATATTTCCAAAAGAGACAGAGGGTGTTTCTAATAATTCAGACCCAGACAGTGTGTGTTTCTGAGCATTCAGCAAAAGACAGTGGGAGTTTCTGATAATTCAGACTGAGACAGTGGGTGTATCTGATTATTCAGTCCCAGACAGAGGGTATTTCTGATAATTTAGTCCCAGAGAATGCGTGTTTCAAAAAAGTCAGACCCAGACAGTGGTGTTTCTAATAATTCAGCCCTAGAAAGTGGTTGTTTCTGATAATTCAGAACCAGACAGAGGGTGTTTCTGATAAATCAGACCCAGAGAGTGGGAGTTTCTGATAAATCAGACCCAGACAGTATGAGTTTCTGATAAATCAGACCCAGACAGTATGAGTTTCTGATAAAGCAGACCCAGACAGTAGGAGTTTCTGATAATTCAGCCCTAGAAAGTGGTTGTTTCTGAGAATTCAGAACAAGACAGAGGGTGTTTCTGATAAATCAGACCCAGAGAGTGGGAGTTTCTGATAAATCAGACCCAGACAGAGGGAGTTTCTGATAAATCAGACCCAGACAGAGGGAGTTTCTGATAAATCAGACCCAGACAGTGGTAGTATCTGATAATTCAAAGTCAGAAAATGGCTCTTTCCGATAATTCAGGGCCAGACAGGACGTTCTTCTGCTAAATCTGACCCAGACGGTAGGTGGTTTTCATAATTCAGACCCAGATAGTGGGATATTCTAATAATTCAGAACCAGACAATGGGTGTTTCTGAACATTCAGTTCCAGACAGTGGGTGCTTCTGATAATTCAGACCCTGGCAGTGGGGGGTTTGTAATAATTCAGACCCAGACAGGAGGTGTTTCTGATCATTCAGACCCAGACATAGTGTGCTACAGGCAATCCAGCGCAGACAGTTGGAGTTCCTGATAATTCCTCCCAGAGAGTTGGAGTTCCTGATAATTCAGACCCAGACAGAGGGTGTTTCTGATAATTAGGTCCCAGACAGTGGGAGCCTCTAATAATTCCGACTCAGACAATGGCTTTTTCTGATCATTCAGACCCAGACAGAGGGTGTTTCTGATCATTCAGACCCAGACAGTGGGTGCTTCTGTTAATTCAGACCCTGGCTGTGGGCGTTTCTTATATTTCAGACCCAGACAGAGGGGGTTTCTGATCATTCAGACACTGACAGTGGGATTTTCTGATAATCCAGATGCAGACAATGGCTGAATCAGATCATTCAAACCCAGACAATGGCTGTTTCTGCTAATTCAGACCCAGACAGAGGGTGTTTCTGATAATACAGACCCAGACAATGGGAGTTTCTGATAATTGAGCCCCAGAAAGTTGGTGTTTCTGTTCATTCAGATCCAGACAGTGGGCGTTTCTGATAAATCAGTCCCAGACAGTGGGAGTTTCTGATAATTCAAAGTCAGACAATGGCTCTTTCCGATAATTCAGAGTCAGACAAGATGTTCTTCTGCTAAATCTGACCCAGACGGTAGGTGGTTTCATAATTCAGACCCAGATAGTGGGATTTTCTAATAATTCAGGTCAGACAATGGCTGTTTCTGAACATTCAGTCCCAGACAGTGGGCGTTTCTTATATTTCAGACCCAGACAGAGAGGTTTCTGATCATTCAGACACAGACAGTGGCTGCTTCTGATAATTCTGACCCTGACAGTGGGGGTTTGTGATTAATCAGACCCAGGCAGAGGACGTTTCTTATAAGTCATTCGAAGACAGTGGAACCTTCTGATAATTCAGACCCAAACAATGGCTGTTTCTGAGCAATCAGACCCAGACAATAGTTGTTTCTGATCATTCAGATCCAGATGTAGTGCGCTACAGGAAATCCAGCCGCAGACACTCGGTGTTTCTCAAAATTCAGGCCAATACAGTTGGAGTTTCTGATAATTCAGACTCAGACAGTGGTTGTTTTTGATAATTGAGTCCGAGACAGTGTGAGTCTCTGTTAAATCAGACCCAGACAATGGCTGTTTCTGATCATTCAGAGCCAGACAGTGGGTGTTTCTGATAATTCTGCCCCAGAAAGAGGGTGTTTCTGATAATTCAGACCCAGACAGTAGGTGTTTCTGATCATTCAGTCCCAGACATAGTGTTCTACAGGCAATCCAGTCCCAGACAGTGGGTGTTTCTGTTAATTCAAGCCAATATAGTTGGAGTTCCTGATAATTCAGTCCCAGACAGTTGTCGTTTCTGATAATTGAGACCCAGACAGAGGGTGTTTCTGATAATTGAGTCCCAGACAGTGGGAGCCTCTAATAATTCCGACCAGGGCAATGGCTTTTTCTGATATTTCAGACCCAGACAGAGGGTGTTTCTGATAATTCAGACCCAGACAGTGGGTGTGTCTGATCCTTCTGACCCAGACGTAGTGCGCTACAGGAAATTCAGCCCCAGGCAGTGTGTGTTTCTGATAATTCAGGCTCAGACAGTTGGAGTTTCAGGTAATTCAGACTCAGACAAAGGGGTTTCTGATCATTCAGACACAGACAGTGGGTGCTTCTGATAATTCAGCCCCAGAAATTTAGTGTTTCTGATCATTCAGAACCAGACAGTGAGTGTTTCTGAGAAATCAGACCCAGGCAGTGGAAGTTTCTGTTAATTCAAAGTCAGAAAATGACTCTTTCCGATAACTTAGAGCCAGACAGGACGTTCTTCTGATAAATCTGACCAGGACATTAAATGGTTTTCATAATTCAGACCCAGATAGTGGAATTTTCTCAATAATTCAGGTCAAACAATGGCTGTTTCTGAACATTCAGTCCCAGACAGTGGGTGTTTCTGATAATTCAGACACTGGCAGTGGGCGTTTCTTATATTTCAGACCCAGACAGAGGGGGTTTCTGATCATTCAGACACAGACAGTGGCTGCTTCTGATAATTCAAACACTGACTGTGGGGGTTTGTGATAATTCAGTCCCAGACAGAGGGCGTTTCTTAGAAGTCATTCCAAGACAGAGGAAGGTTCTGATAAGTCAGACCCAGACAATGATTGTTTCTGATCAATCAGACCCAGACAATGACTGTTTCTGATAATTCAGACCCCGACAGAGGATGTTTCTAATAATTAAGACCCAGACAGTGGGAGTTTCTGACAATTCAGAACCAGACAATGGCTGTTAATGATCCTTCTGACCCAGACGTAGTGTGCTACTGGAAATTCAGCCTCAGGCAGTGGGTGTTTCTGATCATTCAGACCTAGACAGTAGGTGTTTCTGATAATGCTGACCCAGACAGCTTTTGTCTCTGATAATACAGACCCAGACAATGGTTGCTTCTGAGCAGTCAGACCCAGACAGAGGGGCTTTCTGATCAAAAGACCCTGACAGTGGGAGTTTCTGATAATCCAGACACCGATAATGGCTGAATCTGATCATTCAAACCCAGACAATGGCTGTTTCTGCTAATTCAGACCCAGAGAGAGGGTGTTTCTGATACTACAGACCCAGACAATGGGAGTTTCTGATAATTCAGACACAGACAATGGCTGTAAATGATAATTCAGACCCAGACAGAGGGTGTTTCTGAACAGTCTGCCCCAGACAGTGGGTGTTTCTGATAATTCAGACCCAGACAATAATTGTTTCTGATCATTCAGATCCAGATTAAGTGTGCTACAGGAAATCCAGCCGCAGACAGTGGGTGTTTCTCATAATTCAGTCCAATACAGTTGGAGTTTCTGATAATTCAGTCCCAGACAGTGGGTGTTTCTGATAATTCAAGCCCATACAGTTGGAGTTCCTGATAATTCCTCCCAGAGAGTTGTAGTTTCTGATAATTCAGACCCAGGCAGAGGGTGTTTCTGATAATTGGGTCCCAGACAGTGGGAGCCTCTAATAATTCGGACTCAGACAATGGCTTTTTTCTGATCATTCAGACCCAGACAGAGGGTGATTCTGATCATTCAGACCCAGACAGTGGGAGTTTCTGATAATTCAAAGTCAGACAATTGCACTTTCCGATAATTCAGAGCCAGACAGGACGTTCTTCTGCTAAATGTGACCCAGACGGTAGGTGGTTTTCATAATTCTGACCCAGATAGTGGAATTTTCTGATAATTCAGGTCAGACAATGGCTGTTTCTGAACATTCAGTCCCAGACAGTGGGTGCTTCTGATATTTCAGACCCTGGCAGTGGACGTTTCTTATATTTCAGACCCAGACAGAGGGGTTTCTGATCATTCAGACACAGACAGTGGCTGCTTCTGATATTTCAGATCCTGACAGTGGGTGTTTTTGATAATTGAGACCAAGACAAAGGGCGTTTCTTATGTCATTCCGAGATAGAGGAAGCTTCTGATAATTCAGACCCAGGCAATGGCTGTTTCTGATCAATCGGACCCAGACAATGACTGTTACTGATAATTAAGACCCAGACAGTGGGGGTTTCTGACAATTCAGACCCAGACAATGGCTGTTAATGATCCTTCTGACCCAGACGTAGCGTGCTACAGGAAATTCAACCTCAGGCAGTGGGTGTTTCTGATCATTCAGGCCCAGACAGTGGGTGTTTCTGATAATTCTGACCCAGACAGCTTTTGTCTCTGATAATACAGACCCAGACAATGGCTGCTTCTGAGCAGTCAGACCTAGACAGAGGGGGTTTCTGATCAATAAGACCCTGACAGTGGGATTTTCTGATAATCCAGACGCAGACAATGGCTGAATCTGATCATTCCATCCCAGACAATGGCTGTATCTGCTCATTCAGACCCAGACAGATGGTGTTTCTGATCATCCAGACGCAGATAATGGCTGAATCTGATCATTCAAACCCAGACAATGGCTGTTTCTGCTAATTCAGACCCAGACAGAGGGTGTTTCTGATAATACAGACCCAGACAATGGGAGTTTCCGATAATTCAGACACAGACAATGGCTGTAAATGATAATTCATACCCAGACAGAGGGTGTTTCTGAACAAACTGCCCCAGACAGAGTGTGTTTCTGATAATTCAGACCCAGACAATAGTTGTTTCTGATCATTCAGATCCAGATGTAGTGTGCTACAGGAAATCCAGCCGCAGACAGTGGGTGTTTCTCATAATTCAGGCCAATACAGTTGGAGTTTCTGATAATTCAGTCAAAGACAGTGGGTGTTTCTGATCATTCAGACACAGACATAGAGTGCGACAGGCAATCCAGCCCCAGACAGTGGGTGTTTCTGATAATTCAGGACCATACAGTTGGAGTTCCTGATAATTCAGTCCCAGACAGTTGGAGTTTCTGATAATTCAGAAACAGACAGAGGGTGTTTCTGATAATTGAGTCCGGGACAGTGGGAGTCTCTGTTAAATCAGACCCAGACAATGGCTGTTTCTTATCATTCAGACCCAGACAGTGGGTGTTTCTGATAATTCTGCCCAAGAAAGAGGGTGTTTCTAATCATTCAGACCCAGACATAGTGTGCTACAGGCAATCCAGCCCCAGACAGTGGGTGTTTCTGCTAATAACTCCCAGAGAGTTGGAGTTTCTGATAATTCAGACCCAGACAGTGGGAGTTTCTGATAATTCAAAGTCAGACAATGGCCCTTTCTGATAATTCAAAGCCAGACAGGACGTTCTTCTGCTAAATGTGACCCAGACGGTAGGTGGTTTTCATAATTCTGACCCAGATAGTGGGATTTTCTAATAATTCAGGTCAGACAATGGCTGTTTCTGAACATTCAGTCCCAGACAGTGGGCGTTTCTTATATTTCAGACCCAGACAGAGAGGTTTCTGATCATTCAGACACAGACAGTGGCTGCTTCTGATAATTCAGACCCTGACAGTGGGAGTTTGTGATAATTGAGACCCAGACAGAGGGCGTTTCTTACAAGTCATTCCAAGATAGAGGAAGCTTCTGATAATTGAGACCCAGACAATGGCTGTTTCTGATCAATCAGACCCAGACAATGACTGTTACTGATAATTCAGACCCAGACAGAGGGGGTTTCTGATAATTAAGACCCAGACAGTGGGGGTTTCTGAAAATTCAGACCCAGACAATGGCTGTTAATGATACTTCTGACCCAGACGTAGAGTGCTACAGGAAATTCAGACCCAGACAATGGTTGTTTCTGCTCATTCAGACCCAGCCAGTGGGTGTTCCTGATAATTCTGACCCAGACAGCTTTTGTCTCTGATAATACAGACCCAGACAATGGCTTCTTCTGTGCAGTCAGACCATGACAGAGGGGTTTTCTGATCATTAAGACCCTGACAGTGGGAGTTTCTGATAATCCAGACGCAGACAATGGCTGAGTCTGATCATTCAATCACAGACAATGGCTGTATCTGCTAATTCAGACACAGACAGAGGGAGTTTCTGATAATACAGACCCAGACATTGGGAATTTCCGGTAATTCAGACACAGACAATGGCTGTAAATGATCATTCAGACCCAGACAGAGGGGGTTTCTGATCATTCAGATGCAGACAGTGGGTGCTTCTGATAATTTAGAACCCAGACAGAGGGCGTTTCTTATAAGTCAGTCAGAGAGAGTTTCTGATAATTCAGACTCAGACAATGGCTGTTGTCAGGGTTTTTGTCTCTCAGCCTGTGAGATTCGTGTGGCTCTGTGCAGCCCGGGTGCTAGTGCGGGTTTAGGCCTTGTTGCCTGTTCTGGTCTCCAGCCAGTCTGGGAGCACTAGACACACCTGTGAGTGGTTCGACCCACTCGCCCTTACGGTTCTAGACACTGGACTTAGATGCGAGAGCAGTAATGGAGATGAAACTCATGTAGACTCGGTTGAATGGTACGAAATGGAAAAATCTTTATTGCATAATATTTAAGATTACGAAATACATGTCATAAGCACAGATTAATGACAGTACAATCTTACACGCAGTTATGTAACTAATTTCAGGGAAACGAGGAACGAACGACACATCGTAAATGGGGGCACACATTATAATTATCCTTAATACTTAAAACACTCCCCTATCAATATCTGTCCTAAGCTAGATTCGTAGGATTCGAGACTCATGCTCACCACTCGTGATAACTCGGAGAATTCCGAAAACTCTGATCGGATGTTTTTCACCGCAGCGCCCACGTGTCGATCAGGGGGTCTCCTGGCCCCACTTGTTTACTCGTTTCTGCTCCGGCTAGCAGGCTGGAACGTCTGCTGTCATGAAGATCTGTGTTGTCCTCGGAGTTCCGACTCTACTCAAAAAAGAGTCTTCCTGTGCCCTCGCACTGATGCGATAAAACTCAAAGAAGAGTCTTCCTGGGCAAGGAAAGTGTCTATTCGACCTACAGGCGCGGTCGGAGCTTACTGACCGTGGCGATAAGTATGGTCTTCTTCTCTTCTCATCTCATCTCATCTCATCTCATCTCATCTCAGGCCTTCGGTTCCAACACCGTTTACCGACTTATCGGGATGGTGCGCCCGCCTCAAGGCTTCAGAGCCCAGTTCATCAAACAGGAACAAGACGGCGAGTCAAGAGCAGCCACGAGGATAAACACCAGCAGGATCAGAGGATAAGAGCAATAAGAGCAGCCACGAGGATAAGAGAAAGATGGACGGTTTGGAGCTTGCAATTATAGTGCAAAATCTTCCGTTTCCCGCCCAACCTTAATGTCTTTTCTTTTGTTAGGGTTTTGGCGCTCAAATGTCTTGTATAGGGTGATCTTCGTTTTAATGGGTTTCGGGGATACTCGTAAATGTCTGAGTACCTGTTAATATTTCTCCCATTGTTTAATCGGTCGGTGTTCTCCCCGGAGGGGTTTTGGGGCTTCCAAATGTTTTCTGTAACTACCCGCTAACGGCTCTCTCATCATAGAGTCGTTGGGATTCTACATATTAATGTCTTTGGATGGGTTCTTGATTACTTGGTACAACAGCCCTCATTCGCACCTGGGAGACCGATTTCAGTATTTATGTGTATACTGTAAACCCATGATGTCTCGTGTATTACCTTCAATGTGCTGAGTCTTAATCGATCTTGCACAAATGTTTATTGGAACGCCATCTTGTCTGCCTGTTGAAAAGTGTAGAATGTTCTGCCACGAGGTGCGGCGGCCATTTTACAAGCTGCTTGTGTCCACTTTGAAAACCTGACAGCATTCTGCTGAAATAAAAGCTGTTTGAACGAAACTATGTGTTTTCCTCCTTATTAATAAAATCGCGATATATTGCGAATTCTACACTGTTCCTGATCAATCGGACCCAGACAATGGCTGTTTCTGATAATTCAGACCCAGACAGAGGGCGTTTCTTATAATTCAGTCCAAGACAGAGGGAGTTTCTGATAATTCAGGCCCAGACAATGGCTGTTTCTGATCAATAAGGCTCTGAAAATGGCTGTTTCAGAAAATTCAGATACAGATAGAGGGAGTTTCTAATAATTAATACCCAGACAGTGGGAGTTTCTGATAATTCAGCCCCAGAAAGTGGGTGTTTCTGTTCATTCAGAACCAGACAGTATGCGTTTCTGATAAATCAGACCCAGACAGTGGGAGTTTCTGATAATTCAAAGTCAGACAATGGCTCTTTCCGATAATTCAGAGCCAGACAGGACATTCTTCTGCTAAATCTGACCCAGACGGTAGGTGGTTTTCATAATTCAGACCCAGATAGTGGGATTTTCTAATAATTCAGATCAGACAATGGCTGTTTCTGAACATTCAGTCCCAGACAGTGGGTGCCTTTGATAATTCAGACCCTGGCAGTGGGCGTTTCTTATATTTCAGACCCAGACAGAGGGGGTTTCTGATCATTCAGACACTGACAGTGGGATTTTCTGATAATCCAGATGCAGACAATTGCTGAATCTGAACATTCAAACCCAGACAATGGCTGTTTCTGCTATTTCAGACCCTGACAGTGGATCTTTCTGATAACACAGACCCAGACAATGGGAGTTTCCGATAATTCAGACACAGACAATGTCTGTAAATGATCATTCAGACCCAGACAGAGGGTGTTTCTGAACATTCTGCCGCAGACAGAGGGTGTTTCTGATAATTCAGGCCAAGACAATAGTTGCTTCTGATCATTCAGATCCAGATGGAGTGTGCTACAAGAAATCCAGCCGCAGGCAGTGGGTGTTTCTCATAATTCAAGCCAATACAGTTGAAGTTCCTGATAATTCAGTCCCAGACAGTTGTCATTTCTGATAATTGAGAACCAGACAGAGGGTGTTTCTGATAATTGATTCCCAGACAGTGGGAGCCTCTAATAATTCAACCCAGACAATGGATTTTTCTGATCTTTCAGACCCAGACAGAGGGTTTTTCTGATAATTCAGACCCAGACAGTGGGTGTGTCTGATCCTTCTGACCCAGACGTAGTGTGCTACAGGAAATTCAGCCCCAGGCAGTGTGTGTTTCTGATAATTCAGGCTCAGACAATTGGAGTTTCAGGTAATTCAGACTCAGACAAAGGCGGTTTCTGATCATTCAGACACAGACAGTGGGTGCTTCTGATAATTCCACCCCAGAAAGTGAGTGTTTCTGATAATTCAGAACCAGACAGTGAGTGTTTCTGAGAAATCAGACCCAGACAGTTGAAGTTTCTGTTAATTCAAAGTCAGACAATGGCTCTTTCCGATAATTCAGAGCCAGACAGGTCGTTCTTCTGATAAATCTGTCCCAGACAGTAAATGGTTTTCATAATTCAGACCCAGATAGTGGAATTTTCTAATAATTCAGCTCAGACAATGGCTGTTTCTGAACATTCAGTCCCAGACAGTGGGTGTTTCTGATAATTCAGACACTGGCAGTGGGCGTTTCTTATATTTCAGAACCAGACAGAGGGGGTTTCTGATCATACCAAAACCCAGACAAAAATTGTTTCTGATCATTCAGATCCAGATTAAGTGTGCTACAGATAATCTAGCCCCAGACAGTGGGTGTTTCTGATAATTCAAGCCCATACAGTTGTAGTTCCTGATAATTCCTCCCAGAGAGTTGTAGTTTCTGATAATTCAGATCCAGACAGAGGGTGTTTCTGATAATTGGGTCCCAGACAGCTTTTGTCTCTGATAATGTAACCCAGACAATGGCTTCTTCTGTGCAGTCAGACCATGACAGAGTTGTTTCTGATCATCTTGACACTGACAGTGGGAGTTTCTGATAATCCAGACGCAGACAATGGCTGAATCTGATCATTCAAACCCAGACAATGGCTGTATCTGCTAATTCAGACACAGACAGGGGGAGTTTCTGATAATACAGACCCAGACATTGGGAATTTCCGGAAATTCAGACACAGACAATGGCTGTAAATGATCATTCAGACCCAGACAGAGGGGGTTTCTGATAATTCAGACCCCGGCAATGGGCGTTTCTTATATTTCAGACCCAGACAGAGGGGGTTTCTGATAATTAAGACCCAGACAGTGGGGGTTTCTGAAAATTCAGACCCAGACAATGGCTGTTAATGATCCTTCTGACCCAGACGTAGTGTGCTACTGGAAATTCAGCCTCAGGCAGTGGGTGTTTCTGATCATTCAGACCTAGACAGTGGGTGTTTCTGATAATGCTGACCCAGACAGCTTTTGTCTCTGATAATACAGACCCAGACAATGGTTGCTTCTGAGCAGTCAGACCCAGACAGAGGGGCTTTCTGATCAAAAGACCCTGACAGTGGGAGTTTCTGATAATCCAGACACCGATAATGGCTGAATCTGATCATTCAAACCCAGACAATGGCTGTTTCTGCTAATTCAGACCCAGAGAGAGGGTGTTTCTGATACTACAGACCCAGACAATGGGAGTTTCTGATAATTCAGACACAGACAATGGCTGTAAATGATAATTCAGACCCAGACAGAGGGTGTTTCTGAACAGTTTGCCCCAGACAGTGGGTGTTTCTGATAATTCAGACCCAGACAATAATTGTTTCTGATCATTCAGATCCAGATTAAGTGTGCTACAGGAAATCCAGCCGCAGACAGTGGGTGTTTCTCATAATTCAGTCCAATACAGTTGGAGTTTCTGATAATTCAGTCCCAGACAGTGGGTGTTTCTGATAATTCAGGACCATACAGTTGGAGTTCCTGATAATTCAGTCCCAGACAGTTGGAGTTTCTGATAATTCAGACCCAGACAGAGGGTGTTTCTGATAATTGAGTCTGAGACAGTGGGAGTCTCTGTTAAATCAGACCCAGACAATGGCTGTTTCTGATCATTCAGACCCAGACAGTGGGTGTTTCTGATAATTCTGCCCAAGAAAGAGGGTGTTTCTGATAATTCAGGCCCAGACAGTAGGTGTTTCTGATCATTCTGACCGAGACATAGTGTGCTACAGGCAATCCAGCCCCAGACAGTGGGTGTTTCTGATAATTCAAGCCCATACAGTTGTAGTTCCTGATAATTCCTCCCAGAGAGTTGTAGTTTCTGATAATTCAGACCCAGACAGAGGGTGTTTCTGATAATTGGGTCCCAGACAGTGGGAGCCTCTAATAATTCGGACTCAGACAATGGCTTTTTTCTGATCATTCAGACCCAGACAGAGGGTGATTCTGATCATGCAGCCCCAGACAGTGGGAGTTTCTGATAATTCAAAGTCAGACAATTGCACTTTCCGATAATTCAGAGCCAGACAGGACGTTCTTCTGCTAAATGTGACCCAGACGGTAGGTGGTTTTCATAATTCAGAACCAGATAGTGGAATTTTCTGATAATTCAGATCAGACAATGGCTGTTTCTGAACATTCAGTCCCAGACAGTGGGTGCTTCTGATATTTCAGACCCTGGCAGTGGGCGTTTCTTATATTTCAGACCCAGACAGAGGGGTTTCTGATCATTCAGACACAGACAGTGGCTGCTTCTGATATTTCAGACCCTGACAGTGGGTGTTTTTGATAATTGAGACCAAGACAAAGGGCGTTTCTTACGTCATTCCGAGATAGAGGAAGCTTCTGATAATTCAGACCCAGGCAATGGCTGTTTCTGATCAATCGGACCCAGACAATGACTGTTACTGATAATTAAGACCCAGACAGTGGGGGTTTCTGACAATTCAGACCCAGACAATGGCTGTTTCTGATCAATAAGGCTCTGAAAATGGCTGTTTCAGAAAATTCAGATACAGATAGAGGGAGTTTCTAATAATTAATACCCAGACAGTAGGAGTTTCTGATAATTCAGACCCAGAAAGTGGGTGTTTCTGTTCATTCAGAACCAGACAGTTGGCGTTTCTGATAAATCAGACCCAGACAGTGGGAGTTTCTGATAATTCAAAGTCAGACAATGGCTCTTTCCGATAATTCTGAGCCAGACAGGACGTTCTTCTGATAAATCTGATCCTGACGGTAGGTGGTTTTGATAATTCAGAACCAGATAGTGGGATGTTCTGATAATTCAGATCAGACAATGGCTGTTTCTGAACATTCAGTCCCAGACAGTGGGTGCCTTTGATAATTCAGACCCTGGCAGTGGGTGTTTCTTATATTTCAGACCCAGACAGTGGGGGTTTCTGAAAATTCAGACCCAGACAATGGCTGTTAATGATCCTTCTGACCCAGACGTAGCGTGCTACAGGAAATTCAACCTCAGGCAGTGGGTGTTTCTGATCATTCAGGCCCAGACAGTGGGTGTTTCTGATAATTCTGACCCAGACAGCTTTTGTCTCTGATAATACAGACCCAGACAATGGCTGCTTCTGAGCAGTCAGACCCAGACAGAGGGGGTTTCTGATCAATAAGACCCTGACAGTGGGATTTTCTGATAATCCAGACGCAGACAATGGCTGAATCTGATCATTCAAACCCAGACAATGGCTGTATCTGCTCATTCAGACCCAGATAGAGGGTGTTTCTGATCATCCAGACGCAGATAATGGCTGAATCTGATCATTCAAACCCAGACAATGGCTGTTTCTGCTAATTCAGACCCAGACAGAGGGTGTTTCTGATAATACAGACCCAGACAATGGGAGTTTCCGATAATTCAGACACAGACAATGGCTGTAAATGATAATTCATACCCAGACAGAGGGTGTTTCTGAACAAACTGCCCCAGACAGAGTGTGTTTCTGATAATTCAGACCCAGACAATAGTTGTTTCTGATCATTCAGATCCAGATGTAGTGTGCTACAGGAAATCCAGCCGCAGACAGTGGGTGTTTCTCATAATTCAGGCCAATACAGTTGGAGTTTCTGATAATTCAGTCCCAGACAGTTGGAGTTTCTGATAATTCAGAAACAGACAGAGGGTGTTTCTGATAATTGAGTCCGGGACAGTGGGAGTCTCTGTTAAATCAGACCCAGGTAATGGCTGTTTCTTATCATTCAGACCCAGACAGTGGGTGTTTCTGATAATTCTGCCCAAGAAAGAGGGTGTTTCTGATCATTCAGGCCCAGACAGTAGGTGTTTCTAATCATTCAGACTGAGACATAGTGTGCTACAGGCAATCCAGCCCCAGACAGTGGGTGTTTCTGATAATTCAAGCCCATACAGTTGGAGTTCCTGATAATAACTCCCAGAGAGTTGAAGTTTCTGATAATTCAGACCCAGACAGAGGGTGTTTCTGATCATTCAAACCCAGACAGTGGGAGTTTCTGATAATTCAAAGTCAGACAATGGCCCTTTCTGATAATTCAAAGCCAGACAGGACGTTCTTCTGCTAAATGTGACCCAGACGGTAGGTGGTTTTCATAATTCTGACCCAGATAGTGGGATTTTCTAATAATTCAGGTCAGACAATGGCTGTTTCTGAACATTCAGTCCCAGACAGTGGGCGTTTCTTATATTTCAGACCCAGACAGAGAGGTTTCTGATCATTCAGACACAGACAGTGGCTGCTTCTGATAATTCAGACCCTGACAGTGGGAGTTTGTGATAATTGAGACCCAGACAGAGGGCGTTTCTTACAAGTCATTCCATGATAGAGGAAGCTTCTGATAATTCAGACCCAGGCAATGGCTGTTTCTGATCAATCAGACCCAGACAATGACTGTTACTGATAATTCAGACCCGGACAGAGGGTGTTTCTGATAATTAAGACCCAGACAGTGGGGATTTCTGACAATTCAGACCCAGACAATGGCTGTTAATGATACTTCTGATCCAGACGTAGTGTGCTACAGGAAATTCAGACCCAGACAATGGTTGTTTCTGCTCATTCAGACCCAGCCAGTGGGTGTTCCTGATAATTCTGACCCAGACAGCTTTTGTCTCTGATAATACAGACCCAGACAATGGCTTCTTCTGTGCAGTCAGACCATGACAGAGGGGTTTTCTGATCATTAAGACCCTGACAGTGGGAGTTTCTGATAATCCAGACGCAGACAATGGCTGAGTCTGATCATTCAATCGCAGACAATGGCTGTATCTGCTAATTCAGACACAGACAGAGGGAGTTTCTGATAATACAGACCCAGACATTGGGAATTTCCGGTAATTCAGACACAGAAAATGGCTGTAAATGATCATTCAGACCCAGACAGAGGGGGTTTCTGATCATTCAGATGCAGACAGTGGGTGCTTCTGATAATTTAGAACCCAGACAGAGGGCGTTTCTTATAAGTCAGTCAGAGAGAGTTTCTGATAATTCAGACTCAGACAATGGCTGTTTCTGATCAATCGGACCCAGACAATGGCTGTTTCTGATAATTCAGACCCAGACAGAGGGCGTTTCTTATAATTCAGTCCAAGACAGAGGGAGTTTCTGATAATTCAGGCCCAGAAATTGGCTGCTTCTGATCAATAAGGCTCTGAAAATGGCTGTTTCAGAAAATTCAGATACAGATAGAGGGAGTTTCTAATAATTAATACCCAGACAGTGGGAGTTTCTGATAATTCAGCCCCAGAAAGTGGGTGTTTCTGTTCATTCAGAACCAGACAGTATGCGTTTCTGATAAATCAGACCCAGACAGTGGGAGTTTCTGATAATTCAAAGTCAGACAATGGCTCTTTCCGATAATTCAGAGCCAGACAGGACATTCTTCTGCTAAATCTGACCCAGACGGTAGGTGGTTTTCATAATTCAGACCCAGATAGTGGGATTTTCTAATAATTCAGATCAGACAATGGCTGTTTCTGAACATTCAGTCCCAGACAGTGGGTGCCTTTGATAATTCAGACCCTGGCAGTGGGCGTTTCTTATATTTCAGACCCAGACAGAGGGGGTTTCTGATCATTCAGACACTGACAGTGGGATTTTCTGATAATCCAGATGCAGACAATTGCTGAATCTGAACATTCAAACCCAGACAATGGCTGTTTCTGCTATTTCAGACCCTATTGAGAGGTCGCACAACACCAGGTTATAGTCCAACAGTTTTATTTGAAATCACAAGCTTTCGGAGCTATCGATTTGCTCCTTCCTCAGACACAGCATTTCAGACCCTGACAGTGGATCTTTCTGATAACACAGACCCAGACAATGGGAGTTTCCGATAATTCAGACACAGACAATGTCTGTAAATGATCATTCAGACCCAGACAGAGGGTGTTTCTGAACATTCTGCCGCAGACAGAGGGTGTTTCTGATAATTCAGTCCAAGACAATAGTTGCTTCTGATCATTCAGATCCAGATGGAGTGTGCTACAAGAAATCCAGCCGCAGGCAGTGGGTGTTTCTCATAATTCAAGCCAATACAGTTGAAGTTCCTGATAATTCAGTCCCAGACAGTTGTCGTTTCTGATAATTGAGAACCAGACAGAGGGTGTTTCTGATAATTGATTCCCAGACAGTGGGAGCCTCTAATAATTCAACCCACACAATGGATTTTTCTGATCTTTCAGCCCCAGACAGAGGGTTTTTCTGATAATTCAGACCCTGACAGTGGGTGTGTCTGATGCTTCTGACCCAGACGTAGTGCGCTACAGGAAATTCAGCCCCAGGCAGTGTGTGTTTCTGATAATTCAGGCTCAGACAATTGGAGTTTCAGGTAATTCAGACTCAGACAAAGGCGGTTTCTGATCATTCAGACACAGACAGTGGGTGCTTCTGATAATTCCACGCCAGAAAGTGAGTGTTTCTGATAATTCAGAACCAGACAGTGAGTGTTTCTGAGAAATCAGACCCAGACAGTTGAAGTTTCTGTTAATTCAAAGTCAGACAATGGCTCTTTCCGATAATTCAGAGCCAGACAGGACGTTCTTCTGATAAATCTGTCCCAGACAGTAAATGGTTTTCATAATTCAGACCCAGATAGTGGAATTTTCTAATAATTCAGATCACACAATGGCTGTTTCTGAACATTCAGTCCCAGACAGTGGGTGTTTCTGATAATTCAGACACTGGCAGTGGGCGTTTCTTATATTTCAGAACCAGACAGAGGGGCTTTCTGATCATACCAGACACAGACAGTGGGTGTTTCTGATAATTCAGACCCAGACAATAATTGTTTCTGATCATTCAGATCCAGATTAAGTGTGCTACGGTAAATCCAGCCCCAGACAGTGGGTGTTTCTCATACTTCAGGCCAATACAGTTGGAGTTCCTGATAATTCAGTCCCAGACAGTTGGAGTTTCTGATAATTCAGACCCAGACAGAGGGTGTTTGTGACAATTGAGTCCGAGACAGTGGGAGTCTCTGTTAAATCAGACCCAGACAATGGCTGTTTCTGATCATTCAGACCCAGACAGTGGGTGTTTCTGATAATTCTGCCCAAGAAGAGGGTGTTTCTGATAATTCAGGCCAAGACAGTAGGTGTTTCTGATCATTCAGACTGAGTCATAGTGTGCTACAGATAATCCAGCCCCAGACAGTGGGTGTTTCTCATACTTCAGGCCAATACAGTTGGAGTTCCTGATAATTCAGTCCCAGACAGTTGGAGTTTCTGATAATTCAGACCCAGACAGAGGGTGTTTGTGACAATTGAGTCCGAGACAGTGGGAGTCTCTGTTAAATCAGACCCAGACAATGGCTGTTTCTGATCTTTCAGACCCAGACAGTGGGTGTTTCTGATAATTCTGCCCAAGAAGAGGGTGTTTCTGATAATTCAGGCCAAGACAGTAGGTGTTTCTGATCATTCAGACTGAGTCATAGTGTGCTACAGATAATCCAGCCCCAGACAGTGGGTGTTTCTGATAATTCAAGCCCATACAGTTGTAGTTCCTGATAATTCCTCCCAGAGAGTTGTAGTTTCTGATAATTCAGATCCAGACTGAGGGTGTTTCTGATAATTGGGTCCCAGACAGTGGAAGCTTCTGATAATTCAGACCCAGGTAATGGCTGTTTCTGATCAATCAGACCCAGACAATGGTTGTTTCTGCTCATTCAGACCCAGACAATGGGTGCTCCTGATAATTCTGACCCAGACAGCTTTTGTCTCTGATAATATAACCCAGACAATGGCTTCTTCTGTGCAGTCAGACCATGACAGAGGTGTTTCTGATCATCTTGACCCTGACAGTGGGAGTTTCTGATAATCCAGACGCAGACAATGGCTGAATCTGATCATTCAAACCCAGACAATGGCTGTATCTGCTAATTCAGACACAGACAGGGGGAGTTTCTGATAATACAGACCCAGACATTGGGAATTTCCGGTAATTCAGACACAGACAATGGCTGTAAATGATCATTCAGACCCAGACAGAGGGGGTTTCTGATCATTCAGATGCAGACAGTGGGTGTTTCTGATAATTCAGACCCAGACAGAGGGCGTTTCTTATTAGTCAATCAGAGAGAGTTTCTTGAAATTCAGACCCAGACAATGGCTGTTTCTGACCAATCGGACCTAGACAATGGCTGTTTCTGATAATTCAGACGCAGGCAGAGGGTGTTTGTGACAATTGAGTCCGAGACAGTGGGAGTCTCTGTTAAATCAGACCCAGACAATGGCTGTTTCTGATCATTCAGACCCAGACAGTGGGTGTTTCTGATAATTCTGCCCAAGAAGAGGGTGTTTCTGATAATTCAGGCCAAGACAGTAGGTGTTTCTGATCATTCAGACTGAGTCATAGTGTGCTACAGATAATCCAGCCCCAGACAGTGGGTGTTTCTGATAATTCAAGCCCATACAGTTGTAGTTCCTGATAATTCCTCCCAGAGAGTTGTAGTTTCTGATAATTCAGATCCAGACTGAGGGTGTTTCTGATAATTGGGTCCCAGACAGTGGAAGCTTCTGATAATTCAGACCCAGGTAATGGCTGTTTCTGATCAATCAGACCCAGACAATGGTTGTTTCTGCTCATTCAGACCCAGACAATGGGTGCTCCTGATAATTCTGACCCAGACAGCTTTTGTCTCTGATAATATAACCCAGACAATGGCTTCTTCTGTGCAGTCAGACCATGACAGAGGTGTTTCTGATCATCTTGACCCTGACAGTGGAGTTTCTGATAATCCAGACGCAGACAATGGCTGAATCTGATCATTCAAACCCAGACAATGGCTGTATCTGCTAATTCAGACACAGACAGGGGGAGTTTCTGATAATACAGACCCAGACATTGGGAATTTCCGGTAATTCAGACACAGACAATGGCTGTAAATGATCATTCAGACCCAGACAGAGGGGGTTTCTGATCATTCAGATGCAGACAGTGGGTGTTTCTGATAATTCAGACCCAGACAGAGGGCGTTTCTTATTAGTCAATCAGAGAGAGTTTCTTGAAATTCAGACCCAGACAATGGCTGTTTCTGACCAATCGGACCTAGACAATGGCTGTTTCTGATAATTCAGACCCAGACAGAGGGCGTTTCTTATAATTCAGTCCAAGACAGAGGGAGTTTCTGATAATTCAGGCCCTGACAATGGCTGTTTCTGATCAATAAGGCTCTGAAAATGGCTGTTGCAGAAAATTCAGATACAGATAGGTGGAGTTTCTAAAAATTAATACCCAGACAGTGGGAGTTTCTGATAATTCAGCCCCAGAAAGTGGGTGTTTCTGTTCATTCAGAACCAGACAGTGGGCGTTTCTGATAAATCAGACCCAGACAGTGGGAGTTTCTGATAATTCAAAGTCAGACAATGGCTCTTTCCGATAATTCAGAGCCAGACAGGACGTTCTTCTGATAAATCTGACCCTGACGGTAGGTGGTTTTCATAATTCTGAAACAGATAGTGGAATTTTCTAATAATTCAGATCACACAATGGCTGTTTCTGAACATTCAGTCCCAGACAGTGGGTGTTTCTGATAATTCAGACACTGGCAGTGGGCGTTTCTTATATATCAGAACCAGACAGAGGGGGTTTCTGATCATACCAGACACAGACAGTGGGTGTTTCTGATAATTCAGACCCAGACAATAATTGTTTCTGATCATTCAGATCCAGATTAAGTGTGCTACGGTAAATCCAGCCCCAGACAGTGGGTGTTTCTCATACTTCAGGCCAATACGGTTGGAGTTCCTGATAATTCTGTCCCAGACAGTTGGAGTTTCTGATAATTCAGACCCAGACAGAGGGTGTTTGTGACAATTGAGTCCGAGACAGTGGGAGTCTCTGTTAAATCAGACCCAGACAATGGCTGTTTCTGATCATTCAGACCCAGACAGTGGGTGTTTCTGATAATTCTGCCCAAGAAGAGGGTGTTTCTGATAATTCAGGCCAAGACAGTAGGTGTTTCTGATCATTCAGACTGAGTCATAGTGTGCTACAGATAATCCAGCCCCAGACAGTGGGTGTTTCTCATACTTCAGGCCAATACAGTTGGAGTTCCTGATAATTCAGTCCCAGACAGTTGGAGTTTCTGATAATTCAGACCCAGACAGAGGGTGTTTGTGACAATTGAGTCCGAGACAGTGGGAGTCTCTGTTAAATCAGACCCAGACAATGGCTGTTTCTGATCATTCAGACCCAGACAGTGGGTGTTTCTGATAATTCTGCCCAAGAAGAGGGTGTTTCTGATAATTCAGGCCAAGACAGTAGGTGTTTCTGATCATTCAGACTGAGTCATAGTGTGCTACAGATAATCCAGCCCCAGACAGTGGGTGTTTCTCATACTTCAGGCCAATACAGTTGGAGTTCCTGATAATTCAGTCCCAGACAGTTGGAGTTTCTGATAATTCAGACCCAGACAGAGGGTGTTTGTGACAATTGAGTCCGAGACAGTGGGAGTCTCTGTTAAATCAGACCCAGACAATGGCTGTTTCTGATCATTCAGACCCAGACAGTGGGTGTTTCTGATAATTCTGCCCAAGAAGAGGGTGTTTCTGATAATTCAGGCCAAGACAGTAGGTGTTTCTGATCATTCAGACTGAGTCATAGTGTGCTACAGATAATCCAGCCCCAGACAGTGGGTGTTTCTGATAATTCAAGCCCATACAGTTGTAGTTCCTGATAATTCCTCCCAGAGAGTTGTAGTTTCTGATAATTCAGATCCAGACTGAGGGTGTTTCTGATAATTGGGTCCCAGACAGTGGAAGCTTCTGATAATTCAGACCCAGGTAATGGCTGTTTCTGATCAATCAGACCCAGACAATGGTTGTTTCTGCTCATTCAGACCCAGACAATGGGTGCTCCTGATAATTCTGACCCAGACAGCTTTTGTCTCTGATAATATAACCCAGACAATGGCTTCTTCTGTGCAGTCAGACCATGACAGAGGTGTTTCTGATCATCTTGACCCTGACAGTGGGAGTTTCTGATAATCCAGACGCAGACAATGGCTGAATCTGATCATTCAAACCCAGACAATGGCTGTATCTGCTAATTCAGACACAGACAGGGGGAGTTTCTGATAATACAGACCCAGACATTGGGAATTTCCGGTAATTCAGACACAGACAATGGCTGTAAATGATCATTCAGACCCAGACAGAGGGGGTTTCTGATCATTCAGATGCAGACAGTGGGTGTTTCTGATAATTCAGACCCAGACAGAGGGCGTTTCTTATTAGTCAATCAGAGAGAGTTTCTTGAAATTCAGACCCAGACAATGGCTGTTTCTGACCAATCGGACCTAGACAATGGCTGTTTCTGATAATTCAGACGCAGGCAGAGGGCGTTTCTTATAATTCAGTCCAAGACAGAGGGAGTTTCTGATAATTCAGGCCCTGACAATGGCTGTTTCTGATCAATAAGGCTCTGAAAATGGCTGTTGCAGAAAATTCAGATACAGATAGGTGGAGTTTCTAAAAATTAATACCCAGACAGTGGGAGTTTCTGATAATTCAGCCCCAGAAAGTGGGTGTTTCTGTTCATTCAGAACCAGACAGTGGGCGTTTCTGATAAATCAGACCCAGACAGTGGGAGTTTCTGATAATTCAAAGTCAGACAATGGCTCTTTCCGATAATTCAGAGCCAGACAGGACGTTCTTCTGATAAATCTGACCCTGACGGTAGGTGGTTTTCATAATTCAGAAACAGATAGTGGGATTTTCTAATAATTCCGATCAGACAATGGCTGTTTCTGAACATTCAGTCCCAGACAGTGGGTGCCTTTGATAATTCAGACCCTGGCAGTGGGTGTTTCTTATATTTCAGACCCAGACAGAGGGGGTTTCTGATCATTCAGACACTGACAGTGGGATTTTCTGATAATCCAGATCCAGACAATGGCTGAATCATAGAAACATAGAAACATAGAAACTAGGAGCAGGAATAGGCCATTCGGCCCGTCGAGCCTGCGCCAACATTCAATACGATCATGGCTGATCATCCAAATCCAGTACCCTGTCCCTGCTTTCTCACACATAATCCCCATCGAGCCTGCACCGACACATATCCCACCCTATCCCCGTAACCCCACGTATTTAATTCCCCCTAACATATCTCATCCTATCCCCGTAACCCCACATATTTAATCCCCCCCTAACACTAAGGGTCAATTTATCATAGCCAAATCAACCTAACCCGCACATTTTTGGACTGTGGGAGGAAACCCACGCAGACACGGGGAGAATGCATAATGTAACTACTTTCAGTGTACACAAGATTAAGAAAATGCAATGAAGTTAAAAGTGTATTATGATTAACTAACTGGCAACAGATACAGTAACCATCACAATATTTTTGGGGAGAAGTTAACAAAATTAATATAATGGACACAAAATTTTCGAGAATAAACTGCAAATAATTTCTTGATAAAGCTACAGCAACAATGAGAATTATTAATCATCCTGTGTAGGTTTCTCACAAATCAAGGATATAGAATCCATACTGTGATGACTTATGCAAAAACAGAAAAACTCCAAAATGATAAAACAAGGCATACTACAAATAACAAACAATACAGTGATTTCAATCTAATCTAATCTAAGTATTCACATTACAGTTAGAGCTCATTCAGCTTCACCCTGCTATCACCAGAATTAAATCATCTATTAAGCATTCATTCCCAGGTACTTACTTTTATACATACACTGTACCATAAGATATATTGCAATAGTGGCAACTCTTCAGAATTTTGAGATTGTATCACATCCTATTAAACTGTTACAATAGTTTAATACCTTCCATTAGGCATGCAATCTGTTGTGTATATTATTTATTGCATACCACAATGTTTATTAGTGTGCTTATGAGCCTCATTCTGTAACCACAGATGGTACATGACTTTTTGGTTCAGTGATGTTCAATATAAACTGGGTACCATCCTATCAAACTGGTACTACAGTGGTAAAGATACTCAATCATTTTGTACCGCCGCTATATTAAATAATTATTCAGGTTAAACACATTTTACTCTCAGTGTATCGGTATTAAATAACCCTTAGAAGAGCCACAAGTTAAATAATTAATTTCATAATTAAATTAATTGTCTAATTAAAAGTTTATTAAATGCACACCAAGATAGAACATTTAGAGTAAATCAATCAAATTCAAAATCACCCTGTTAATTTATCGCATGTTCAACACTAAAACTTACAGAATTAAAAATAATTACAATTGTAATAATTATTTCAATAAAATACTCGAAACATTTTCTGATCTTTTACCTCTTAGGTTGCCTTCTTGCTATCTCTGATCCTATCAGCTCTCAGATTCTCCTTTCCAGCAATTTTTCCCACTCTCTGTCGTATCCATCTCAATTTAACTCCTAAATGTCCAAATTTCTGTGATTTCAACACCACTATTCTCTCATATCACTTAGAGCAGTTGAAGTGTCTCTCCTCCTTTTTCCTGATCATTCTGATACTAATTCCATTTTTCCCAAAAAATTGAAATGCAGTTTTACTTTCATCTTCAAACAAAGTGTAATTCCTAAGGCTAACTGCACAATCCAAATGCCAACTCCCAAAAAGCAGACAGCAGTAGGCAAGCACAAAGTAAACCTGATCATTCAAACCCAGACAATGGCTGTTTCTGCTAATTCAGCCCCAGTAAGTGGCTGTTTCTGTTCATTCAGATCCAGACAGTGGGCGTTTCTGATAAATCAGACCCAGACAGTGGGAGTTTCTGATAATTCAAAGTCAGACAATGGCTCATTCCGATAATTCAGAGCCAGACAGGACGTTCTTCTGCTAAATCTGTCCCAGACGGTAGGTGGTTTTCATAATTCAGACCCAGATAGTGGGATTTTCTAATAATTCCGAGCAGACAATGACAGTTTCTGAACATTCAGTCCCAGGCAGAGGGTGCTTCTGATAATTCAGACCCCGGCAATGGGCGTTTCTTATATTTCAGACCCAGACAGAGGGGGTTTGTGATAATTCAGACCCAGACAGAGGGCATTTCTTAGAAGTCATTCCAAGACAGAGGAAGCTTCTGATAATGCAGACCCAGACAAAGGCTGTTTCTGAACAATCAGACCCAGACAATGACTGTTTCTGATAATTCAGACCCAGACAGAGGGTGTTTCTGATAATTAAGACCCAGACAGTGGGGGTTTCTGAAAATTCAGACCAAGACAATGGCTGTTAATGATCCTTCTGACCCAGACGTAGTGTGCTACTGGAAATTCAGCCTCAGGCAGTGGGTGTTTCTGATCATTCAGACCTAGACAGTGGGTGTTTCTGATAATGCTGACCCAGACAGCTTTTGTCTCTGATAATACAGACCCAGACAATGGTTGCTTCTGAGCAGTCAGACCCAGACAGAGGGGCTTTCTGATCAAAAGACCCTGACAGTGGGAGTTTCTGATAATCCAGACACCGATAATGGCTGAATCTGATCATTCAAACCCAGACAATGGCTGTTTCTGCTAATTCAGACCCAGAGAGAGGGTGTTTCTGATACTACAGACCCAGACAATGGGAGTTTCTGATAATTCAGACACAGACAATGGCTGTAAATGATAATTCAGACCCAGACAGAGGGTGTTTCTGAACAGTTTGCCCCAGACAGTGGGTGTTTCTGATAATTCAGACCCAGACAATAATTGTTTCTGGTCATTCAGATCCAGATTAAGTGTGCTACAGGAAATCCAGCCGCAGACAGTGGGTGTTTCTCATAATTCAGTCCAATACAGTTGGAGTATCTGATAATTCAGTCCCAGACAGTGGGTGTTTCTGATAATTCAAGCCCATACAGTTGTAGTTCCTGATAATTCCTCCCAGAGAGTTGTAGTTTCTGATAATTCAGACCCAGACAGAGGGTGTTTCTGATAATTGGGTCCCAGACAGTGGGAGCCTCTAATAATTCGGACTCAGACAATGGCTTTTTTCTGATCATTCAGACCCAGACAGAGGGTGATTCTGATCATTCAGCCCCAGACAGTGGGAGTTTCTGATAATTGCACTTTCCGATAATTCAGAGCCAGACAGGACGTTCTTCTGCTAAATGTGACCCAGACGGTAGGTGGTTTTCATAATTCAGAACCAGATAGTGGAATTTTCTGATAATTCAGATCAGACAATGGCTGTTTCTGAACATTCAGTCCCAGACAGTGGGTGCTTCTGATATTTCAGACCCTGGCAGTGGGCGTTTCTTATATTTCAGACCCAGACAGAGGGGTTTCTGATCATTCAGACACAGACAGTGGCTGCTTCTGATATTTCAGACCCTGACAGTGGGTGTTTTTGATAATTGAGACCAAGACAAAGGGCGTTTCTTACGTCATTCCGAGATAGAGGAAGCTTCTGATAATTCAGACCCAGGCAATGGCTGTTTCTGATCAATCGGACCCAGACAATGACTGTTACTGATAATTAAGACCCAGACAGTGGGGGTTTCTGACAATTCAGACCCAGACAATGGCTGTTTCTGATCAATAAGGCTCTGAAAATGGCTGTTTCAGAAAATTCAGATACAGATAGAGGGAGTTTCTAATAATTAATACCCAGACAGTGGGAGTTTCTGATAATTCAGACCCAGAAAGTGGGTGTTTCTGTTCATTCAGAACCAGACAGTGGGCGTTTCTGATAAATCAGACCCAGACAGTGGGAGTTTCTGATAATTCAAAGTCAGACAATGGCTCTTTCCGATAATTCTGAGCCAGACAGGACGTTCTTCTGATAAATCTGATCCTGACGGTAGGTGGTTTTGATAATTCAGAACCAGATAGTGGGATGTTCTGATAATTCAGATCAGACAATGGCTGTTTCTGAACATTCAGTCCCAGACAGTGGGTGCCTTTGATAATTCAGACCCTGGCAGTGGGTGTTTCTTATATTTCAGACCCAGACAGTGGGGGTTTCTGAAAATTCAGACCCAGACAATGGCTGTTAATGATCCTTCTGACCCAGACGTAGCGTGCTACAGGAAATTCAACCTCAGGCAGTGGGTGTTTCTGATCATTCAGGCCCAGACAGTGGGTGTTTCTGATAATTCTGACCCAGACAGCTTTTGTCTCTGATAATACAGACCCAGACAATGGCTGCTTCTGAGCAGTCAGACCCAGACAGAGGGGGTTTCTGATCAATAAGACCCTGACAGTGGGATTTTCTGATAATCCAGACGCAGACAATGGCTGAATCTGATCATTCAAACCCAGACAATGGCTGTATCTGCTCATTCAGACCCAGACAGAGGGTGTTTCTGATCATCCAGACGCAGATAATGGCTGAATCTGATCATTCAAACCCAGACAATGGCTGTTTCTGCTAATTCAGACCCAGACAGAGGGTGTTTCTGATAATACAGACCCAGACAATGGGAGTTTCCGATAATTCAGACACAGACAATGGCTGTAAATGATAATTCATACCCAGACAGAGGGTGTTTCTGAACAAACTGCCCCAGACAGAGTGTGTTTCTGATAATTCAGACCCAGACAATAGTTGTTTCTGATCATTCAGATCCAGATGTAGTGTGCTACAGGAAATCCAGCCGCAGACAGTGGGTGTTTCTCATAATTCAGGCCAATACAGTTGGAGTTTCTGATAATTCAGTCCCAGACAGTTGGAGTTTCTGATAATTCAGAAACAGACAGAGGGTGTTTCTGATAATTGAGTCCGGGACAGTGGGAGTCTCTGTTAAATCAGACCCAGGTAATGGCTGTTTCTTATCATTCAGACCCAGACAGTGGGTGTTTCTGATAATTCTGCCCAAGAAAGAGGGTGTTTCTGATCATTCAGGCCCAGACAGTAGGTGTTTCTAATCATTCAGACTGAGACATAGTGTGCTACAGGCAATCCAGCCCCAGACAGTGGGTGTTTCTGATAATTCAAGCCCATACAGTTGGAGTTCCTGATAATAACTCCCAGAGAGTTGGAGTTTCTGATAATTCAGACCCAGACAGAGGGTGTTTCTGATCATTCAAACCCAGACAGTGGGAGTTTCTGATAATTCAAAGTCAGACAATGGCCCTTTCTGATAATTCAAAGCCAGACAGGACGTTCTTCTGCTAAATGTGACCCAGACGGTAGGTGGTTTTCATAATTCTGACCCAGATAGTGGGATTTTCTAATAATTCAGGTCAGACAATGGCTGTTTCTGAACATTCAGTCCCAGACAGTGGGCGTTTCTTATATTTCAGACCCAGACAGAGAGGTTTCTGATCATTCAGACACAGACAGTGGCTGCTTCTGATAATTCAGACCCTGACAGTGGGAGTTTGTGATAATTGAGACCCAGACAGAGGGCGTTTCTTACAAGTCATTCCATGATAGAGGAAGCTTCTGATAATTCAGACCCAGGCAATGGCTGTTTCTGATCAATCAGACCCAGACAATGACTGTTACTGATAATTCAGACCCGGACAGAGGGTGTTTCTGATAATTAAGACCCAGACAGTGGGGATTTCTGACAATTCAGACCCAGACAATGGCTGTTAATGATACTTCTGATCCAGACGTAGTGTGCTACAGGAAATTCAGACCCAGACAATGGTTGTTTCTGCTCATTCAGACCCAGCCAGTGGGTGTTCCTGATAATTCTGACCGAGACAGCTTTTGTCTCTGATAATACAGACCCAGACAATGGCTTCTTCTGTGCAGTCAGACCATGACAGAGGGGTTTTCTGATCATTAAGACCCTGACAGTGGGAGTTTCTGATAATCCAGACGCAGACAATGGCTGAGTCTGATCATTCAATCGCAGACAATGGCTGTATCTGCTAATTCAGACACAGACAGGGGGAGTTTCTGATAATACAGACCCAGACATTGGGAATTTCCGGTAATTCAGACACAGACAATGGCTGTAAATGATCATTCAGACCCAGACAGAGGGGGTTTCTGATCATTCAGACGCAGACAGTGGGTGCTTCTGATAATTTAGAACCCAGACAGAGGGCGTTTCTTATTAGTCAGTCAGAGAGAGTTTCTGATAATTCAGACTCAGACAATGGCTGTTTCTGATCAATCGGACCCAGACAATGGCTGTTTCTGATAATTCAGACCCAGACAGAGGGCGTTTCTTATAATTCAGTCCAAGACAGAGGGAGTTTCTGATAATTCAGGCCCAGAAATTGGCTGCTTCTGATCAATAAGGCTCTGAAAATGGCTGTTTCAGAAAATTCAGATACAGATAGAGGGAGTTTCTAATAATTAATACCCAGACAGTGGGAGTTTCTGATAATTCAGCCCCAGAAAGTGGGTGTTTCTGTTCATTCAGAACCAGACAGTATGCGTTTCTGATAAATCAGACCCAGACAGTGGGAGTTTCTGATAATTCAAAGTCAGACAATGGCTCTTTCCGATAATTCAGAGCCAGACAGGACATTCTTCTGCTAAATCTGACCCAGACGGTAGGTGGTTTTCATAATTCAGACCCAGATAGTGGGATTTTCTAATAATTCAGATCAGACAATGGCTGTTTCTGAACATTCAGTCCCAGACAGTGGGTGCCTTTGATAATTCAGACCCTGGCAGTGGGCGTTTCTTATATTTCAGACCCAGACAGAGGGGGTTTCTGATCATTCAGACACTGACAGTGGGATTTTCTGATAATCCAGATGCAGACAATTGCTGAATCTGAACATTCAAACCCAGACAATGGCTGTTTCTGCTATTTCAGACCCTATTGAGAGGTCGCACAACACCAGGTTATAGTCCAACAGTTTTATTTGAAATCACAAGCTTTCGGAGCTATCGATTTGCTCCTTCCTCAGACACAGCATTTCAGACCCTGACAGTGGATCTTTCTGATAACACAGACCCAGACAATGGGAGTTTCCGATAATTCAGACACAGACAATGTCTGTAAATGATCATTCAGACCCAGACAGAGGGTGTTTCTGAACATTCTGCCGCAGACAGAGGGTGTTTCTGATAATTCAGTCCAAGACAATAGTTGCTTCTGATCATTCAGATCCAGATGGAGTGTGCTACAAGAAATCCAGCCACAGGCAGTGGGTGTTTCTCATAATTCAAGCCAATACAGTTGAAGTTCCTGATAATTCAGTCCCAGACAGTTGTCGTTTCTGATAATTGAGAACCAGACAGAGGGTGTTTCTGATAATTGATTCCCAGACAGTGGGAGCCTCTAATAATTCAACCCACACAATGGATTTTTCTGATCTTTCAGCCCCAGACAGAGGGTTTTTCTGATAATTCAGACCCTGACAGTGGGTGTGTCTGATCCTTCTGACCCAGACGTAGTGCGCTACAGGAAATTCAGCCCCAGGCAGTGTGTGTTTCTGATAATTCAGGCTCAGACAATTGGAGTTTCAGGTAATTCAGACTCAGACAAAGGCGGTTTCTGATCATTCAGACACAGACAGTGGGCGCTTCTGATAATTCCACGCCAGAAAGTGAGTGTTTCTGATAATTCAGAACCAGACAGTGAGTGTTTCTGAGAAATCAGACCCAGACAGTTGAAGTTTCTGTTAATTCAAAGTCAGACAATGGCTCTTTCCGATAATTCAGAGCCAGACGGGACGTTCTTCTGATAAATCTGTCCCAGACAGTAAATGGTTTTCATAATTCAGACCCAGATAGTGGAATTTTCTAATAATTCAGATCACACAATGGCTGTTTCTGAACATTCAGTCCCAGAGAGTGGGTGTTTCTGATAATTCAGACACTGGCAGTGGGCGTTTCTTATATTTCAGAACCAGACAGAGGGGGTTTCTGATCATACCAGACACAGACAGTGGGTGTTTCTGATAATTCAGACCCAGACAATAATTGTTTCTGATCATTCAGATCCAGATTAAGTGTGCTACGGTAAATCCAGCCCCAGACAGTGGGTGTTTCTCATACTTCAGGCCAATACGGTTGGAGTTCCTGATAATTCTGTCCCAGACAGTTGGAGTTTCTGATAATTCAGACCCAGACAGAGTGTGTTTGTGACAATTGAGTCCGAGACAGTGGGAGTCTCTGTTAAATCAGACCCAGACAATGGCTGTTTCTGATCATTCAGACCCAGACAGTGGGTGTTTCTGATAATTCTGCCCAAGAAGAGGGTGTTTCTGATAATTCAGGCCAAGACAGTAGGTGTTTCTGATCATTCAGACTGAGTCATAGTGTGCTACAGATAATCCAGCCCCAGACAGTGGGTGTTTCTGATAATTCAAGCCCATACAGTTGTAGTTCCTGATAATTCCTCCCAGAGAGTTGTAGTTTCTGATAATTCAGATCCAGACTGAGGGTGTTTCTGATAATTGGGTCCCAGACAGTGGAAGCTTCTGATAATTCAGACCCAGGTAATGGCTGTTTCTGATCAATCAGACCCAGACAATGGTTGTTTCTGCTCATTCAGACCCAGACAATGGGTGCTCCTGATAATTCTGACCCAGACAGCTTTTGTCTCTGATAATATAACCCAGACAATGGCTTCTTCTGTGCAGTCAGACCATGACAGAGGTGTTTCTGATCATCTTGACCCTGACAGTGGGAGTTTCTGATAATCCAGACGCAGACAATGGCTGAATCTGATCATTCAAACCCAGACAATGGCTGTATCTGCTAATTCAGACACAGACAGTGGGAGTTTCTGATAATACAGACCCAGACATTGGGAATTTCCGGTAATTCAGACACAGACAATGGCTGTAAATGATCATTCAGACCCAGACAGAGGGGGTTTCTGATCATTCAGATGCAGACAGTGGGTGTTTCTGATAATTCAGACCCAGACAGAGGGCGTTTCTTATTAGTCAGTCAGAGAGAGTTTCTGATAATTCAGACCCAGACAATGGCTGTTTCTGACCAATCGGACCTAGACAATAGCTGTTTCTGATAATTCAGACGCAGGCAGAGGGCGTTTCTTATAATTCAGTCCAAGACAGAGGGAGTTTCTGATAATTCAGGCCCTGACAATGGCTGTTTCTGATCAATAAGGCTCTGAAAATGGCTGTTGCAGAAAATTCAGATACAGATAGGTGGAGTTTCTAAAAATTAATACCCAGACAGTGGGAGTTTCTGATAATTCAGCCCCAGAAAGTGGGTGTTTCTGTTCATTCAGAACCAGACAGTGGGCGTTTCTGATAAATCAGACCCAGACAGTGGGAGTTTCTGATAATTCAAAGTCAGACAATGGCTCTTTCCGATAATTCAGAGCCAGACAGGACGTTCTTCTGATAAATCTGACCCTGACGGTAGGTGGTTTTCATAATTCAGAAACAGATAGTGGGATTTTCTAATAATTCCGATCAGACAATGGCTGTTTCTGAACATTCAGTCCCAGACAGTGGGTGCCTTTGATAATTCAGACCCTGGCAGTGGGTGTTTCTTATATTTCAGACCCAGACAGAGGGGGTTTCTGATCATTCAGACACTGACAGTGGGATTTTCTGATAATCCAGATCCAGACAATGGCTGAATCATAGAAACATAGAAACATAGAAACTAGGAGCAGGAATAGGCCATTCGGCCCGTCGAGCCTGCGCCAACATTCAATACGATCATGGCTGATCATCCAAATCCAGTACCCTGTCCCTGCTTTCTCACACATAATCCCCATCGAGCCTGCACCGACACATATCCCACCCTATCCCCGTAACCCCACGTATTTAATTCCCCCTAACATATCTCATCCTATCCCCGTAACCCCACATATTTAATCCCCCCCTAACACTAAGGGTCAATTTATCATAGCCAAATCAACCTAACCCGCACATTTTTGGACTGTGGGAGGAAACCCACGCAGACACGGGGAGAATGCATAATGTAACTACTTTCAGTGTACACAAGATTAAGAAAATGCAATGAAGTTAAAAGTGTATTATGATTAACTAACTGGCAACAGATACAGTAACCATCACAATATTTTTGGGGAGAAGTTAACAAAATTAATATAATGGACACAAAATTTTCGAGAATAAACTGCAAATAATTTCTTGATAAAGCTACAGCAACAATGAGAATTATTAATCATCCTGTGTAGGTTTCTCACAAATCAAGGATATAGAATCCATACTGTGATGACTTATGCAAAAACAGAAAAACTCCAAAATGATAAAACAAGGCATACTACAAATAACAAACAATACAGTGATTTCAATCTAATCTAATCTAAGTATTCACATTACAGTTAGAGCTCATTCAGCTTCACCCTGCTATCACCAGAATTAAATCATCTATTAAGCATTCATTCCCAGGTACTTACTTTTATACATACACTGTACCATAAGATATATTGCAATAGTGGCAACTCTTCAGAATTTTGAGATTGTATCACATCCTATTAAACTGTTACAATAGTTTAATACCTTCCATTAGGCATGCAATCTGTTGTGTATATTATTTATTGCATACCACAATGTTTATTAGTGTGCTTATGAGCCTCATTCTGTAACCACAGATGGTACATGACTTTTTGGTTCAGTGATGTTCAATATAAACTGGGTACCATCCTATCAAACTGGTACTACAGTGGTAAAGATACTCAATCATTTTGTACCGCCGCTATATTAAATAATTATTCAGGTTAAACACATTTTACTCTCAGTGTATCGGTATTAAATAACCCTTAGAAGAGCCACAAGTTAAATAATTAATTTCATAATTAAATTAATTGTCTAATTAAAAGTTTATTAAATGCACACCAAGATAGAACATTTAGAGTAAATCAATCAAATTCAAAATCACCCTGTTAATTTATCGCATGTTCAACACTAAAACTTACAGAATTAAAAATAATTACAATTGTAATAATTATTTCAATAAAATACTCGAAACATTTTCTGATCTTTTACCTCTTAGGTTGCCTTCTTGCTATCTCTGATCCTATCAGCTCTCAGATTCTCCTTTCCAGCAATTTTTCCCACTCTCTGTCGTATCCATCTCAATTTAACTCCTAAATGTCCAAATTTCTGTGATTTCAACACCACTATTCTCTCATATCACTTAGAGCAGTTGAAGTGTCTCTCCTCCTTTTTCCTGATCATTCTGATACTAATTCCATTTTTCCCAAAAAATTGAAATGCAGTTTTACTTTCATCTTCAAACAAAGTGTAATTCCTAAGGCTAACTGCACAATCCAAATGCCAACTCCCAAAAAGCAGACAGCAGTAGGCAAGCACAAAGTAAACCTGATCATTCAAACCCAGACAATGGCTGTTTCTGCTAATTCAGCCCCAGTAAGTGGCTGTTTCTGTTCATTCAGATCCAGACAGTGGGCGTTTCTGATAAATCAGACCCAGACAGTGGGAGTTTCTGATAATTCAAAGTCAGACAATGGCTCATTCCGATAATTCAGAGCCAGACAGGACGTTCTTCTGCTAAATCTGTCCCAGACGGTAGGTGGTTTTCATAATTCAGACCCAGATAGTGGGATTTTCTAATAATTCCGAGCAGACAATGACAGTTTCTGAACATTCAGTCCCAGGCAGAGGGTGCTTCTGATAATTCAGACCCCGGCAATGGGCGTTTCTTATATTTCAGACCCAGACAGAGGGGGTTTGTGATAATTCAGACCCAGACAGAGGGCATTTCTTAGAAGTCATTCCAAGACAGAGGAAGCTTCTGATAATGCAGACCCAGACAAAGGCTGTTTCTGAACAATCAGACCCAGACAATGACTGTTTCTGATAATTCAGACCCAGACAGAGGGTGTTTCTGATAATTAAGACCCAGACAGTGGGGGTTTCTGAAAATTCAGACCAAGACAATGGCTGTTAATGATCCTTCTGACCCAGACGTAGTGTGCTACTGGAAATTCAGCCTCAGGCAGTGGGTGTTTCTGATCATTCAGACCTAGACAGTGGGTGTTTCTGATAATGCTGACCCAGACAGCTTTTGTCTCTGATAATACAGACCCAGACAATGGTTGCTTCTGAGCAGTCAGACCCAGACAGAGGGGCTTTCTGATCAAAAGACCCTGACAGTGGGAGTTTCTGATAATCCAGACACCGATAATGGCTGAATCTGATCATTCAAACCCAGACAATGGCTGTTTCTGCTAATTCAGACCCAGAGAGAGGGTGTTTCTGATACTACAGACCCAGACAATGGGAGTTTCTGATAATTCAGACACAGACAATGGCTGTAAATGATAATTCAGACCCAGACAGAGGGTGTTTCTGAACAGTTTGCCCCAGACAGTGGGTGTTTCTGATAATTCAGACCCAGACAATAATTGTTTCTGGTCATTCAGATCCAGATTAAGTGTGCTACAGGAAATCCAGCCGCAGACAGTGGGTGTTTCTCATAATTCAGTCCAATACAGTTGGAGTATCTGATAATTCAGTCCCAGACAGTGGGTGTTTCTGATAATTCAAGCCCATACAGTTGTAGTTCCTGATAATTCCTCCCAGAGAGTTGTAGTTTCTGATAATTCAGACCCAGACAGAGGGTGTTTCTGATAATTGGGTCCCAGACAGTGGGAGCCTCTAATAATTCGGACTCAGACAATGGCTTTTTTCTGATCATTCAGACCCAGACAGAGGGTGATTCTGATCATTCAGCCCCAGACAGTGGGAGTTTCTGATAATTGCACTTTCCGATAATTCAGAGCCAGACAGGACGTTCTTCTGCTAAATGTGACCCAGACGGTAGGTGGTTTTCATAATTCAGAACCAGATAGTGGAATTTTCTGATAATTCAGATCAGACAATGGCTGTTTCTGAACATTCAGTCCCAGACAGTGGGTGCTTCTGATATTTCAGACCCTGGCAGTGGGCGTTTCTTATATTTCAGACCCAGACAGAGGGGTTTCTGATCATTCAGACAAAGACAGTGGCTGCTTCTGATATTTCAGACCCTGACAGTGGGTGTTTTTGATAATTGAGACCAAGACAAAGGGCGTTTCTTACGTCATTCCGAGATAGAGGAAGCTTCTGATAATTCAGACCCAGGCAATGGCTGTTTCTGATCAATCGGACCCAGACAATGACTGTTACTGATAATTAAGACCCAGACAGTGGGGGTTTCTGACAATTCAGACCCAGACAATGGCTGTTTCTGATCAATAAGGCTCTGAAAATGGCTGTTTCAGAAAATTCAGATACAGATAGAGGGAGTTTCTAATAATTAATACCCAGACAGTGGGAGTTTCTGATAATTCAGACCCAGAAAGTGGGTGTTTCTGTTCATTCAGAACCAGACAGTGGGCGTTTCTGATAAATCAGACCCAGACAGTGGGAGTTTCTGATAATTCAAAGTCAGACAATGGCTCTTTCCGATAATTCTGAGCCAGACAGGACGTTCTTCTGATAAATCTGATCCTGACGGTAGGTGGTTTTGATAATTCAGAACCAGATAGTGGGATGTTCTGATAATTCAGATCAGACAATGGCTGTTTCTGAACATTCAGTCCCAGACAGTGGGTGCCTTTGATAATTCAGACCCTGGCAGTGGGTGTTTCTTATATTTCAGACCCAGACAGTGGGGGTTTCTGAAAATTCAGACCCAGACAATGGCTGTTAATGATCCTTCTGACCCAGACGTAGCGTGCTACAGGAAATTCAACCTCAGGCAGTGGGTGTTTCTGATCATTCAGGCCCAGACAGTGGGTGTTTCTGATAATTCTGACCCAGACAGCTTTTGTCTCTGATAATACAGACCCAGACAATGGCTGCTTCTGAGCAGTCAGACCCAGACAGAGGGGGTTTCTGATCAATAAGACCCTGACAGTGGGATTTTCTGATAATCCAGACGCAGACAATGGCTGAATCTGATCATTCAAACCCAGACAATGGCTGTATCTGCTCATTCAGACCCAGACAGAGGGTGTTTCTGATCATCCAGACGCAGATAATGGCTGAATCTGATCATTCAAACCCAGACAATGGCTGTTTCTGCTAATTCAGACCCAGACAGAGGGTGTTTCTGATAATACAGACCCAGACAATGGGAGTTTCCGATAATTCAGACACAGACAATGGCTGTAAATGATAATTCATACCCAGACAGAGGGTGTTTCTGAACAAACTGCCCCAGACAGAGTGTGTTTCTGATAATTCAGACCCAGACAATAGTTGTTTCTGATCATTCAGATCCAGATGTAGTGTGCTACAGGAAATCCAGCCGCAGACAGTGGGTGTTTCTCATAATTCAGGCCAATACAGTTGGAGTTCCTGATAATTCAGTCCCAGACAGTTGGAGTTTCTGATAATTCAGACCCAGACAGAGGGTGTTTGTGACAATTGAGTCCGAGACAGTGGGAGTCTCTGTTAAATCAGACCCAGACAATGGCTGTTTCTGATCATTCAGACCCAGACAGTGGGTGTTTCTGATAATTCTGCCCAAGAAGAGGGTGTTTCTGATAATTCAGGCCAAGACAGTAGGTGTTTCTGATCATTCAGACTGAGTCATAGTGTGCTACAGATAATCCAGCCCCAGACAGTGGGTGTTTCTGATAATTCAAGCCCATACAGTTGTAGTTCCTGATAATTCCTCCCAGAGAGTTGTAGTTTCTGATAATTCAGATCCAGACAGAGGGTGTTTCTGATAATTGGGTCCCAGACAGTGGAAGCTTCTGATAATTCAGACCCAGGTAATGGCTGTTTCTGATCAATCAGACCCAGACAATGGTTGTTTCTGCTCATTCAGACCCAGACAATGGGTGCTCCTGATAATTCTGACCCAGACAGCTTTTGTCTCTGATAATATAATCCAGACAATGGCTTCTTCTGTGCAGTCAGACCATGACAGAGGTGTTTCTGATCATCTTGACCCTGACAGTGGGAGTTTCTGATAATCCAGACGCAGACAATGGCTGAATCTGATCATTCAAACCCAGACAATGGCTGTATCTGCTAATTCAGACACAGACAGGGGGAGTTTCTGATAATACAGACCCAGACATTGGGAATTTCCGGTAATTCAGACACAGACAATGGCTGTAAATGTTCATTCAGACCCAGACAGAGGGGGTTTCTGATCATTCAGATGCAGACAGTGGGTGTTACTGATAATTCAGACCCAGACAGAGGGCGTTTCTTATTAGTTAGTCAGAGAGAGTTTCTGATAATTCAGACCCAGACAATGGCTGTTTCTGACCAATCGGACCTAGACAATGGCTGTTTCTGATAATTCAGACGCAGGCAGAGGGCGTTTCTTATAATTCAGTCCAAGACAAAGGGAGTTTCTGATAATTCAGGCCCTGACAATGGCTGTTTCTGATCAATAAGGCTCTGAAAATGGCTGTTGCAGAAAATTCAGATACAGATAGGTGGAGTTTCTAAAAATTAATACCCAGACAGTGGGAGTTTCTGATAATTCAGCCCCAGAAAGTGGGTGTTTCTGTTCATTCAGAACCAGACAGTGGGCGTTTCTGATAAATCAGACCCAGACAGTGGGAGTTTCTGATAATTCAAAGTCAGACAATGGCTCTTTCCGATAATTCAGAGCCAGACAGGACGTTCTTCTGATAAATCTGACCCTGACGGTAGGTGGTTTTCATAATTCAGAAACAGATAGTGGGATTTTCTAATAATTCCGATCAGACAATGGCTGTTTCTGAACATTCAGTCCCAGACAGTGGGTGCCTTTGATAATTCAGACCCTGGCAGTGGGTGTTTCTTATATTTCAGACCCAGACAGAGGGGGTTTCTGATCATTCAGACACTGACAGTGGGATTTTCTGATAATCCAGATCCAGACAATGGCTGAATCATAGAAACATAGAAACATAGAAACTAGGAGCAGGAATAGGCCATTCGGCCCGTCGAGCCTGCGCCAACATTCAATACGATCATGGCTGATCATCCAAATCCAGTACCCTGTCCCTGCTTTCTCACACATAATCCCCATCGAGCCTGCACCGACACATATCCCACCCTATCCCCGTAACCCCACGTATTTAATTCCCCCTAACATATCTCATCCTATCCCCGTAACCCCACATATTTAATCCCCCCCTAACACTAAGGGTCAATTTATCATAGCCAAATCAACCTAACCCGCACATTTTTGGACTGTGGGAGGAAACCGGAGCACCCGGAGGAAACCCACGCAGACACGGGGAGAATGCATAATGTAACTACTTTCAGTGTACACAAGATTAAGAAAATGCAATGAAGTTAAAAGTGTATTATGATTAACTAACTGGCAACAGATACAGTAACCATCACAATATTTTTGGGGAGAAGTTAACAAAATTAATATAATGGACACAAAATTTTCGAGAATAAACTGCAAATAATTTCTTGATAAAGCTACAGCAACAATGAGAATTATTAATCATCCTGTGTAGGTTTCTCACAAATCAAGGATATAGAATCCATACTGTGATGACTTATGCAAAAACAGAAAAACTCCAAAATGATAAAACAAGGCATACTACAAATAACAAACAATACAGTGATTTCAATCTAATCTAATCTAAGTATTCACATTACAGTTAGAGCTCATTCAGCTTCACCCTGCTATCACCAGAATTAAATCATCTATTAAGCATTCATTCCCAGGTACTTACTTTTATACATACACTGTACCATAAGATATATTGCAATAGTGGCAACTCTTCAGAATTTTGAGATTGTATCACATCCTATTAAACTGTTACAATAGTTTAATACCTTCCATTAGGCATGCAATCTGTTGTGTATATTATTTATTGCATACCACAATGTTTATTAGCGTGCTTATGAGCCTCATTCTGTAACCACAGATGGTACATGACTTTTTGGTTCAGTGATGTTCAATATAAACTGGGTACCATCCTATCAAACTGGTACTACAGTGGTAAAGATACTCAATCATTTTGTACCACCGCTATATTAAATAATTATTCAGGTTAAACACATTTTACTCTCAGTGTATCGGTATTAAATAACCCTTAGAAGAGCCACAAGTTAAATAATTAATTTCATAATTAAATTAATTGTCTAATTAAAAGTTTATTAAATGCACACCAAGATAGAACATTTAGAGTAAATCAATCAAATTCAAAATCACCCTGTTAATTTATCGCATGTTCAACACTAAAACTTACAGAATTAAAAATAATTACAATTGTAATAATTATTTCAATAAAATACTCGAAACATTTTCTGATCTTTTACCTCTTAGGTTGCCTTCTTGCTATCTCTGATCCTATCAGCTCTCAGATTCTCCTTTCCAGCAATTTTTCCCACTCTCTGTCGTATCCATCTCAATTTAACTCCTAAATGTCCAAATTTCTGTGATTTCAACACCACTATTCTCTCATATCACTTAGAGCAGTTGAAGTGTCTCTCCTCCTTTTTCCTGATCATTCTGATACTAATTCCATTTTTCCCAAAAAATTGAAATGCAGTTTTACTTTCATCTTCAAACAAAGTGTAATTCCTAAGGCTAGCTGCACAATCCAAATGCCAACTCCCAAAAAGCAGACAGCAGTAGGCAAGCACAAAGTAAACCTGATCATTCAAACCCAGACAATGGCTGTTTCTGCTAATTCAGCCCCAGTAAGTGGCTGTTTCTGTTCATTCAGATCCAGACAGTGGGCGTTTCTGATAAATCAGACCCAGACAGTGGGAGTTTCTGATAATTCAAAGTCAGACAATGGCTCATTCCGATAATTCAGAGCCAGACAGGATGTTCTTCTGCTAAATCTGTCCCAGACGGTAGGTGGTTTTCATAATTCAGACCCAGATAGTGGGATTTTCTAATAATTCCGAGCAGACAATGACAGTTTCTGAACATTCAGTCCCAGGCAGAGGGTGCTTCTGATAATTCAGACCCCGGCAATGGGCGTTTCTTATATTTCAGACCCAGACAGAGGGGGTTTGTGATAATTCAGACCCAGACAGAGGGCATTTCTTAGAAGTCATTCCAAGACAGAGGAAGCTTCTGATAATGCAGACCCAGACAAAGGCTGTTTCTGAACAATCAGACCCAGACAATGACTGTTTCTGATAATTCAGACCCAGACAGAGGGTGTTTCTGATAATTAAGACCCAGACAGTGGGGGTTTCTGAAAATTCAGACCCAGACAATGGCTGTTAATGATCCTTCTGACCCAGACGTAGTGTGCTACTGGAAATTCAGCCTCAGGCAGTGGGTGTTTCTGATCATTCAGACCTAGACAGTGGGTGTTTCTGATAATGCTGACCCAGACAGCTTTTGTCTCTGATAATACAGACCCAGACAATGGTTGCTTCTGAGCAGTCAGACCCAGACAGAGGGGCTTTCTGATCAAAAGACCCTGACAGTGGGAGTTTCTGATAATCCAGACACCGATAATGGCTGAATCTGATCATTCAAACCCAGACAATGGCTGTTTCTGCTAATTCAGACCCAGAGAGAGGGTGTTTCTGATACTACAGACCCAGACAGAGGGTGTTTCTGATAATTCAGACACAGACAATGGCTGTAAATGATAATTCAGACCCAGACAGAGGGTGTTTCTGAACAGTCTGCCCCAGACAGTGGGTGTTTCTGATAATTCAGACCCAGACAATAATTGTTTCTGATCATTCAGATCCAGATTAAGTGTGCTACAGGAAATCCAGCCGCAGACAGTGGGTGTTTCTCATAATTCAGTCCAATACAGTTGGAGTATCTGATAATTCAGTCCCAGACAGTGGGTGTTTCTGATAATTCAGGACCATACAGTTGGAGTTCCTGATAATTCAGTCCCAGACAGTTGGAGTTTCTGATAATTCAGACCCAGACAGAGGGTGTTTCTGATAATTGAGTCTGAGACGGTGGGAGTCTCTGTTAAATCAGACCCAGACAATGGCTGTTTCTGATCATTCAGACCCAGACAGTGGGTGTTTCTGATAATTCTGCCCAAGAAAGAGGGTGTTTCTGATAATTCAGGCCCAGACAGTAGGTGTTTCTGATCATTCTGACCGAGACATAGTGTGCTACAGGCAATCCAGCCCCAGACAGTGGGTGTTTCTGATAATTCAAGCCCATACAGTTGGAGTTCCTGATAATTCCTCCCAGAGAGTTGTAGTTTCTGATAATTCAGACCCAGACAGAGGGTGTTTCTGATAATTGGGTCCCAGACAGTGGGAGCCTCTAATAATTCGGACTCAGACAATGGCTTTTTTCTGATCATTCAGACCCAGACAGAGGGTGATTCTGATCATTCAGCCACAGACAGTGGGAGTTTCTGATAATTCAAAGTCAGACAATTGCACTTTCCGATAATTCAGAGCCAGACAGGACGTTCTTCTGCTAAATGTGACCCAGACGGTAGGTGGTTTTCATAATTCTGACCCAGATAGTGGAATTTTCTGATAATTCAGGTCAGACAATGGCTGTTTCTGAACATTCAGTCCCAGACAGTGGGTGCTTCTGATATTTCAGACCCTGGCAGTGGGCGTTTCTTATATTTCAGACCCAGTCAGAGGGGTTTCTGATCATTCAGACACAGACAGTGGCTGCTTCTGATATTTCAGACCCTGACAGTGGGTGTTTTTGATAATTGAGACCAAGACAAAGGGCGTTTCTTACGTCATTCCGAGATAGAGGAAGCTTCTGATAATTCAGACCCAGGCAATGGCTGTTTCTGATCAATCGGACCCAGACAATGACTGTTACTGATAATTAAGACCCAGACAGTGGGGGTTTCTGACAATTCAGACCCAGACAATGGCTGTTTCTGATCAATAAGGCTCTGAAAATGGCTGTTTCAGAAAATTCAGATACAGATAGAGGGAGTTTCTAATAATTAATACCCAGACAGTGGGAGTTTCTGATAATTCAGCCCCAGAAAGTGGGTGTTTCTGTTCATTCAGAACCAGACAGTGGGCGTTTCTGATAAATCAGACCCAGACAGTGGGAGTTTCTGATAATTCAAAGTCAGACAATGGCTCTTTCCGATAATTCTGAGCCAGACAGGACGTTCTTCTGATAAATCTGATCCTGACGGTAGGTGGTTTTCATAATTCAGAACCAGATAGTGGGATGTTCTGATAATTCAGATCAGACAATGGCTGTTTCTGAACATTCAGTCCCAGACAGTGGGTGCCTTTGATAATTCAGACCCTGGCAGTGGGTGTTTCTTATATTTCAGACCCAGACAGAGGGGGTTTCTGATAATTAAGACCCAGACAGTGGGGGTTTCTGAAAATTCAGACCCAGACAATGGCTGTTAATGATCCTTCTGACCCAGACGTAGCATGCTACAGGAAATTCAACCTCAGGCAGTGGGTGTTTCTGATCATTCAGGCCCAGACAGTGGGTGTTTCTGATAATTCTGACCCAGACAGCTTTTGTCTCTGATAATACAGACCCAGACAATGGCTGCTTCTGAGCAGTCAGACCCAGACAGAGGGGGTTTCTGATCAATAAGACCCTGACAGTGGGATTTTCTGATAATCCAGACGCAGACAATGGCTGAATCTGATCATTCAAACCCAGACAATGGCTGTATCTGCTCATTCAGACCCAGACAGAGGGTGTTTCTGATCATCCAGACGCAGATAATGGCTGAATCTGATCATTCAAACCCAGACAATGGCTGTTTCTGCTAATTCAGACCCAGACAGAGGGTGTTTCTGATAATACAGACCCAGACAATGGGAGTTTCCGATAATTCAGACACAGACAATGGCTGTCAATGATAATTCATACCCAGACAGAGGGTGTTTCTGAACAAACTGCCCCAGACAGAGTGTGTTTCTGATAATTCAGACCCAGACAATAGTTGTTTCTGATCATTCAGATCCAGATGTAGTGTGCTACAGGAAATCCAGCCGCAGACAGTGGGTGTTTCTCATAATTCAGCCCAATACAGTTGGAGTTTCTGATAATTCAGTCCCAGACAGTGGGTGTTTCTGATCATTCAGACACAGACATAGTGTGCGACAGGCAATCCAGCCCCAGACAGTGGGTGTTTCTGATAATTCAGGACCATACAGTTGGAGTTCCTGATAATTCAGTCCCAGACAGTTGGAGTTTCTGATAATTCAGAAACAGACAGAGGGTGTTTCTGATAATTGAGTCCGGGACAGTGGGAGTCTCTGTTAAATCAGACCCAGACAATGGCTGTTTCTTATCATTCAGACCCAGACAGTGGGTGTTTCTGATAATTCTGCCCAAGAAAGAGGGTGTTTCTGATAATTCAGCCCAGACAGTAGGTGTTCCTAATCATTCAGACTGAGACATAGTGTGCTACAGGCAATCCAGCCCCAGACAGTGGGTGTTTCTGATAATTCAAGCCCATACAGTTGGAGTTCCTGATAATAACTCCCAGAGAGTTGGAGTTTCTGATAATTCAGACCCAGACAGAGGGGTTTCTGATCATTCAGACACAGACAGTGGCTGCTTCTGATATTTCAGACCCTGACAGTGGGTGTTTTTGATAATTGAGACCAAGACAAAGGGCGTTTCTTACGTCATTCCGAGATAGAGGAAGCTTCTGATAATTCAGACCCAGGCAATGGCTGTTTCTGATCAATCGGACCCAGACAATGACTGTTACTGATAATTAAGACCCAGACAGTGGGGGTTTCTGACAATTCAGACCCAGACAATGGCTGTTTCTGATCAATAAGGCTCTGAAAATGGCTGTTTCAGAAAATTCAGATACAGATAGAGGGAGTTTCTAATAATTAATACCCAGACAGTGGGAGTTTCTGATAATTCAGCCCCAGAAAGTGGGTGTTTCTGTTCATTCAGAACCAGACAGTGGGCGTTTCTGATAAATCAGACCCAGACAGTGGGAGTTTCTGATAATTCAAAGTCAGACAATGGCTCTTTCCGATAATTCTGAGCCAGACAGGACGTTCTTCTGATAAATCTGATCCTGACGGTAGGTGGTTTTCATAATTCAGAACCAGATAGTGGGATGTTCTGATAATTCAGATCAGACAATGGCTGTTTCTGAACATTCAGTCCCAGACAGTGGGTGCCTTTGATAATTCAGACCCTGGCAGTGGGTGTTTCTTATATTTCAGACCCAGACAGTGGGGGTTTCTGAAAATTCAGACCCAGACAATGGCTGTTAATGATCCTTCTGACCCAGACGTAGCATGCTACAGGAAATTCAACCTCAGGCAGTGGGTGTTTCTGATCATTCAGGCCCAGACAGTGGGTGTTTCTGATAATTCTGACCCAGACAGCTTTTGTCTCTGATAATACAGACCCAGACAATGGCTGCTTCTGAGCAGTCAGACCCAGACAGAGGGGCTTTCTGATCAATTATACCCTGACAGTGGGATTTTCTGATAATCCAGACGCAGACAATGGCTGAATCTGATCATTCAAACCCAGACAATGGCTGTATCTGCTCATTCAGACCCAGACAGAGGGTGTTTCTGATCATCCAGACGCAGATAATGGCTGAATCTGATCATTCAAACCCAGACAATGGCTGTTTCTGCTAATTCAGACCCAGACAGAGGGTGTTTCTGATAATACAGACCCAGACAATGGGAGTTTCCGATAATTCAGACACAGACAATGGCTGTAAATGATAATTCATACCCAGACAGAGGGTGTTTCTGAACAAACTGCCCCAGACAGAGTGTGTTTCTGATAATTCAGACCCAGACAATAGTTGTTTCTGATCATTCAGATCCAGATGCAGTGTGCCACAGGAAATCCAGCCGCAGACAGTGGGTGTTTCTCATAATTCAGCCCAATACAGTTGGAGTTTCTGATAATTCAGTCCCAGACAGTGGGTGTTTCTGATCATTCAGACACAGACATAGTGTGCGACAGGCAATCCAGCCCCAGACAGTGGGTGTTTCTGATAATTCAGGACATACAGTTGGAGTTCCTGATAATTCAGTCCCAGACAGTTGGAGTTTCTGATAATTCAGAAACAGACAGAGGGTGTTTCTGATAATTGAGTCCGGGACAGTGGGAGTCTCTGTTAAATCAGACCCAGACAATGGCTGTTTCTTATCATTCAGACCCAGACAGTGGGTGTTTCTGATAATTCTGCCCAAGAAAGAGGGTGTTTCTGATAATTCAGCCCAGACAGTAGGTGTTCCTAATCATTCAGACTGAGACATAGTGTGCTACAGGCAATCCAGCCCCAGACAGTGGGTGTTTCTGATAATTCAAGCCCATACAGTTGGAGTTCCTGATAATAACTCCCAGAGAGTTGGAGTTTCTGATAATTCAGACCCAGACAGAGGGTGTTTCTGATCATTCAAACCCAGACAGTGGGAGTTTCTGATAATTCAAAGTCAGACAATGGCCCTTTCTGATAATTCAGAGCCAGACAGGACGTTCTTCTGCTAAATGTGACCCAGACGGTAGGTGGTTTTCATAATTCTGACCCAGATAGTGGGATTTTCTAATAATTCAGGTCAGACAATGGCTGTTTCTGAACATTCAGTCCCAGACAGTGGGCGTTTCTTATATTTCAGACCCAGACAGAGAGGTTTCTGATCATTCAGACACAGACAGTGGCTGCTTCTGATAATTCAGACCCTGACAGTGGGAGTTTGTGATAATTGAGACCCAGACAGAGGGCGTTTCTTACAAGTCATTCCAAGATAGTGGAAGCTTCTGATAATTCAGACCCAGACAATGGCTGTTTCTGATCAATCAGACACAGACAATGACTGTTACTGATAATTCAGACCCAGACAGAGGGTGTTTCTGATAATTAAGACCCAGACAGTGGGGATTTCTGACAATTAAGACCCAGACAGTGGCTGTTAATGATACTTCTGACCCAGATGTAGTGTGCTACAGGAAATTCAGACCCAGACAATGGTTGTTTCTGCTCATTCAGACCCTGCCAATGGGTGTTCCTGATAATTCTGACCCAGACAGCTTTTGTCTCTGATAATACAGACCCAGACAATGGCTTCTTCTGTGCAGTCAGACCATGACAGAGGGGTTTTCTGATCATTAAGACCCTGACAGTGGGAGTTTCTGATAATCCAGACGCAGACAATGGCTGAGTCTGATCATTCAATCGCAGACAATGGCTGTATCTGCTAATTCAGACACAGACAGGGGGAGTTTCTGATAATACAGACCCAGACATTGGGAATTTCCGGTAATTCAGACACAGACAATGGCTGTAAATGATCATTCAGACCCAGACAGAGGGGGTTTCTGATCATTCAGATGCAGACAGTGGGTGCTTCTGATAATTGAGACCCAGACAGAGGGCGTTTCTTATAAGTCAGTCAGAGAGAGTTTCTGATAATTCAGACTCAGACAATGGCTGTTTCTGATCAATCGGACCCAGACAATGGCTGTTTCTGATAATTCAGACCCAGACAGAGGGCGTTTCTTATAATTCAGTCCAAGACAGAGGGAGTTTCTGATAATTCAGGCCCAGAAATTGGCTGTTTCTGATCAATAAGGCTCTGAAAATGGCTGTTTCAGAAAATTCAGATACAGATAGAGGGAGTTTCTAATAATTAATACCCAGACAGTGGTAGTTTCTGATAATTCAGCCCCAGAAAGTGGGTGTTTCTGTTCATTCAGAACCAGACAGTATGCGTTTCTGATAAATCAGACCCAGACAGTGGGAGTTTCTGATAATTCAAAGTCAGACAATGGCTCTTTCCGATAATTCAGAGCCAGACAGGACATTCTTCTGCTAAATCTGACCCAGACGGTAGGTGGTTTTCATAATTCAGACCCAGATAGTGGGATTTTCTAATAATTCAGTTCAGACAATGGCTGTTTCTGAACATTCAGTCCCAGACAGTGGGTGCCTTTGATAATTCAGACCCTGGCAGTGGGCGTTTCTTATATTTCAGACCCAGACAGAGGGGGTTTCTGATCATTCAGACACTGACAGTGGGATTTTCTGATAATCCAGATGCAGACAATTGCTGAATCTGAACATTCAAACCCAGACAATGGCTGTTTCTGCTATTTCAGACCCTGACAGTGGATCTTTCTGATAACACAGACCCAGACAATGGGAGTTTCCGATAATTCAGACACAGACAATGTCTGTAAATGATCATTCAGACCCAGACAGAGGGTGTTTCTGAACATTCTGCCGCAGACAGAGGGTGTTTCTGATAATTCAGTCCAAGACAATAGTTGCTTCTGATCATTCAGATCCAGATGGAGTGTGCTACAAGAAATCCAGCCGCAGGCAGTGGGTGTTTCTCATAATTCAAGCCAATACAGTTGAAGTTCCTGATAATTCAGTCCCAGACAGTTGTCGTTTCTGATAATTGAGAACCAGACAGAGGGTGTTTCTGATAATTGATTCCCAGACGGTGGGAGCCTCTAATAATTCAACCCACACAATGGATTTTTCTGATCTTTCAGACCCAGACAGAGGTTTTTTCTGATAATTCAGACCCAGACAGTGGGTGTGTCTGATCCTTCTGACCCAGAGGTAGTGCACTACAGGAAATTCAGCCCCAGGCAGTGTGTGTTTCTGATAATTCAGGCTCAGACAATTGGAGTTTCAGGTAATTCAGACTCAGACAAAGGCGGTTTCTGATCATTCAGACACAGACAGTGGGTGCTTCTGATAATTCCACGCCAGAAAGTGAGTGTTTCTGATAATTCAGAACCAGACAGTGAGTGTTTCTGAGAAATCAGACCCAGACAGTTGAAGTTTCTGTTAATTCAAAGTCAGACAATGGCTCTTTCCGATAATTCAGAGCCAGACAGGACGTTCTTCTGATAAATCTGTCCCAGACAGTAAATGGTTTTCATAATTCAGACCCAGATAGTGGAATTTTCTAATAATTCAGATCACACAATGGCGGTTTCTGAACATTCAGTCCCAGACAGTGGGTGTTTCTGATAATTCAGACACTGGCAGTGGGCGTTTCTTATATTTCAGAACCAGACAGAGGGGGTTTCTGATCATACCAGACACAGACAGTGGGTGTTTCTGATAATTCAGACCCAGACAATAATTGTTTCTGATCATTCAGATCCAGATTAAGTGTGCTACGGTAAATCCAGCCCCAGACAGTGGGTGTTTCTCATACTTCAGGCCAATACAGTTGGAGTTCCTGATAATTCAGTCCCAGACAGTTGGAGTTTCTGATAATTCAGACCCAGACAGAGGGTGTTTGTGACAATTGAGTCCGAGACAGTGGGAGTCTCTGTTAAATCAGACCCAGACAATGGCTGTTTCTGATCATTCAGACCCAGACAGTGGGTGTTTCTGATAATTCTGCCCAAGAAGAGGGTGTTTCTGATAATTCAGGCCAAGACAGTAGGTGTTTCTGATCATTCAGACTGAGTCATAGTGTGCTACAGATAATCCAGCCCCAGACAGTGGGTGTTTCTGATAATTCAAGCCCATACAGTTGTAGTTCCTGATAATTCCTCCCAGAGAGTTGTAGTTTCTGATAATTCAGATCCAGACAGAGGGTGTTTCTGATAATTGGGTCCCAGACAGTGGAAGCTTCTGATAATTCAGACCCAGGTAATGGCTGTTTCTGATCAATCAGACCCAGACAATGGTTGTTTCTGCTCATTCAGACCCAGACAATGGGTGCTCCTGATAATTCTGACCCAGACAGCTTTTGTCTCTGATAATATAATCCCAGACAATGGCTTCTTCTGTGCAGTCAGACCATGACAGAGGTGTTTCTGATCATCTTGACCCTGACAGTGGGAGTTTCTGATAATCCAGACGCAGACAATGGCTGAATCTGATCATTCAAACCCAGACAATGGCTGTATCTGCTAATTCAGACACAGACAGGGGGAGTTTCTGATAATACAGACCCAGACATTGGGAATTTCCGGTAATTCAGACACAGACAATGGCTGTAAATGATCATTCAGACCCAGACAGAGGGGGTTTCTGATCATTCAGATGCAGACAGTGGGTGTTTCTGATAATTCAGACCCAGACAGAGGGCGTTTCTTATTAGTCAGTCAGAGAGAGTTTCTGATAATTCAGACCCAGACAATGGCTGTTTCTGACCAATCGGACCTAGACAATGGCTGTTTCTGATAATTCAGACCCAGGCAGAGGGCGTTTCTTATAATTCAGTCCAAGACAGAGGGAGTTTCTGATAATTCAGGCCCTGACAATGGCTGTTTCTGATCAATAAGGCTCTGAAAATGGCTGTTGCAGAAAATTCAGATACAGATAGGTGGAGTTTCTAAAAATTAATACCCAGACAGTGGGAGTTTCTGATAATTCAGCCCCAGAAAGTGGGTGTTTCTGTTCATTCAGAACCAGACAGTGGGCGTTTCTGATAAATCAGACCCAGACAGTGGGAGTTTCTGATAATTCAAAGTCAGACAATGGCTCTTTCCGATAATTCAGAGCCAGACAGGACGTTCTTCTGATAAATCTGACCCTGACGGTAGGTGGTTTTCATAATTCAGAAACAGATAGTGGGATTTTCTAATAATTCCGATCAGACAATGGCTGTTTCTGAACATTCAGTCCCAGACAGTGGGTGCCTTTGATAATTCAGACCCTGGCAGTGGGTGTTTCTTATATTTCAGACCCAGACAGAGGGGGTTTCTGATCATTCAGACACTGACAGTGGGATTTTCTGATAATCCAGATCCAGACAATGGCTGAATCATAGAAACATAGAAACATAGAAACTAGAGCAGGAATAGGCCATTCGGCCCGTCGAGCCTGCGCCAACATTCAATACGATCATGGCTGATCATCCAAATCCAGTACCCTGTCCCTGCTTTCTCACACATAATCCCCATCGAGCCTGCACCGACACATATCCCACCCTATCCCCGTAACCCCACGTATTTAATTCCCCCTAACATATCTCATCCTATCCCCGTAACCCCACATATTTAATCCCCCCCTAACACTAAGGGTCAATTTATCATAGCCAAATCAACCTAACCCGCACATTTTTGGACTGTGGGAGGAAACCGGAGCACCCAGGAGGAAACCCACGCAGACACGGGGAGAATGCATAATGTAACTACTTTCAGTGTACACAAGATTAAGAAAATGCAATGAAGTTAAAAGTGTATTATGATTAACTAACTGGCAACAGATACAGTAACCATCACAATATTTTTGGGGAGAAGTTAACAAAATTAATATAATGGACACAAAATTTTCGAGAATAAACTGCAAATAATTTCTTGATAAAGCTACAGCAACAATGAGAATTATTAATCATCCTGTGTAGGTTTCTCACAAATCAAGGATATAGAATCCATACTGTGATGACTTATGCAAAAACAGAAAAACTCCAAAATGATAAAACAAGGCATACTACAAATAACAAACAATACAGTGATTTCAATCTAATCTAATCTAAGTATTCACATTACAGTTAGAGCTCATTCAGCTTCACCCTGCTATCACCAGAATTAAATCATCTATTAAGCATTCATTCCCAGGTACTTACTTTTATACATACACTGTACCATAAGATATATTGCAATAGTGGCAACTCTTCAGAATTTTGAGATTGTATCACATCCTATTAAACTGTTACAATAGTTTAATACCTTCCATTAGGCATGCAATCTGTTGTGTATATTATTTATTGCATACCACAATGTTTATTAGTGTGCTTATGAGCCTCATTCTGTAACCACAGATGGTACATGACTTTTTGGTTCAGTGATGTTCAATATAAACTGGGTACCATCCTATCAAACTGGTACTACAGTGGTAAAGATACTCAATCATTTTGTACCGCCGCTATATTAAATAATTATTCAGGTTAAACACATTTTACTCTCAGTGTATCGGTATTAAATAACCCTTAGAAGAGCCACAAGTTAAATAATTAATTTCATAATTAAATTAATTGTCTAATTAAAAGTTTATTAAATGCACACCAAGATAGAACATTTAGAGTAAATCAATCAAATTCAAAATCACCCTGTTAATTTATCGCATGTTCAACACTAAAACTTACAGAATTAAAAATAATTACAATTGTAATAATTATTTCAATAAAATACTCGAAACATTTTCTGATCTTTTACCTCTTAGGTTGCCTTCTTTCTATCTCTGATCCTATCAGCTCTCAGATTCTCCTTTCCAGCAATTTTTCCCACTCTCTGTCGTATCCATCTCAATTTAACTCCTAAATGTCCAAATTTCTGTGATTTCAACACCACTATTCTCTCATATCACTTAGAGCAGTTGAAGTGTCTCTCCTCCTTTTTCCTGATCATTCTGATACTAATTCCATTTTTCCCAAAACATTGAAATGCAGTTTTACTTTCATCTTCAAACAAAGTGTAATTCCTAAGGCTAACTGCACAATCCAAATGCCAACTCCCAAAAAGCAGACAGCAGTAGGCAAGCACAAAGTAAACCTCATCATTCAAACCCAGATAATGGCTGTTTCTGCTAATTCAGCCCCAGTAAGTGTCTGTTTCTGTTCATTCAGATCCAGACAGTGGGCGTTTCTGATAAATCAGACCCAGACAGTGGGAGTTTCTGATAATTCAAAGTCAGACAATGGCTCATTCCGATAATTCAGAGCCAGACAGGACGTTCTTCTGCTAAATCTGTCCCAGACGGTAGGTGGTTTTCATAATTCAGACCCAGATAGTGGGATTTTCTAATAATTCCGAGCAGACAATGACAGTTTCTGAACAATCAGTCCCAGGCAGAGGGTGCTTCTGATAATTCAGACCCCGGCAATGGGCGTTTCTTATATTTCAGACCCAGACAGAGGGGGTTTGTGATAATTCAGACCCAGACAGAGGGCATTTCTTAGAAGTCATTCCAAGACAGAGGAAGCTTCTGATAATGCAGACCCAGACAAAGGCTGTTTCTGAACAATCAGACCCAGACAATGACTGTTTCTGATAATTCAGACCCAGACAGAGGGTGTTTCTGATAATTAAGACCCAGACAGTGGGGGTTTCTGAAAATTCAGACCAAGACAATGGCTGTTAATGATCCTTCTGACCCAGACGTAGTGTGCTACTGGAAATTCAGCCTCAGGCAGTGGGTGTTTCTGATCATTCAGACCCAGACAGTGGGTGTTTCTGATAATGCTGACCCAGACAGCTTTTGTCTCTGATAATACAGACCCAGACAATGGTTGCTTCTGAGCAGTCAGACCCAGACAGAGGGGCTTTCTGATCAAAAGACCCTGACAGTGGGAGTTTCTGATAATCCAGACACCGATAATGGCTGAATCTGATCATTCAAACCCAGACAATGGCTGTTTCTGCTAATTCAGACCCAGAGAGAGGGTGTTTCTGATACTACAGACCCAGACAATGGGAGTTTCCGATAATTCAGACACAGACAATGGCTGTAAATGATAATTCAGACCCAGACAGAGGGTGTTTCTGAACAGTCTGCCCCAGACAGTGGGTGTTTCTGATAATTCAGATCCAGACAATAATTGTTTCTGATCATTCAGATCCAGATTAAGTGTGCTACAGGAAATCCAGCCGCAGACAGTGGGTGTTTCTCATAATTCAGTCCAATACAGTTGGAGTTTCTGATAATTCAGTCCCAGACAGTGGGTGTTTCTGATAATTCAGGACCATACAGTTGGAGTTCCTGATAATTCAGTCCCAGACAGTTGGAGTTTCCGATAATTCAGACCCAGACAGAGGGTGTTTCTGATAATTGAGTCTGAGACAGTGGGAGTCTCTGTTAAATCAGACCCAGACAATGGCTGTTTCTGATCATTCAGACCCAGACAGTGGGTGTTTCTGATAATTCTGCCCAAGAAAGAGGGTGTTTCTGATAATTCAGGCCCAGACAGTAGGTGTTTCTGATCATTCTGACTGAGACATAGTGTGCTACAGGCAATCCAGCCCCAGACAGTGGGTGTTTCTGATAATTCAAGCCCAGACAGTTGTAGTTCCTGATAATTCCTCCCAGAGAGTTGTAGTTTCTGATAATTCAGACCCAGACAGAGGGTGTTTCTGATAATTGGGTCCCAGAGAGTGGGAGCCTCTAATAATTCGGACTCAGACAATGGCTTTTTTCTGATCATTCAGACCCAGACAGAGGGTGATTCTGATCATTCAGACCCAGATAGTGGGAGTTTCTGATAATTCAAAGTCAGACAATTGCACTTTCCGATAATTCAGAGCCAGACAGGACGTTCTTCTGCTAAATGTGACCCAGACGGTAGGTGGTTTTCATAATTCTGACCCAGATAGTGGAATTTTCTGATAATTCAGGTCAGACAATGGCTGTTTCTGAACATTCAGTCCCAGACAGTGGGTGCTTCTGATATTTCAGACCCTGGCAGTGGGCGTTTCTTATATTTCAGACCCAGACAGAGGGGTTTCTGATCATTCAGACACAGACAGTGGCTGCTTCTGATCTTTCAGACCCTGACAGTGGGTGTTTTTGATAATTGAGACCAAGACAAAGGGCGTTTCTTACGTCATTCCGAGATAGAGGAAGCTTCTGATAATTCAGACCCAGGCAATGGCTGTTTCTGATCAATCGGACCCAGACAATGACTGTTACTGATAATTAAGACCCAGACAGTGGGGGTTTCTGACAATTCAGACCCAGACAATGGCTGTTTCTGATCAATAAGGCTCTGAAAATGGCTGTTTCAGAAAATTCAGATACAGATAGAGGGAGTTTCTAATAATTAATACCCAGACAGTGGGAGTTTCTGATAATTCAGCCCCAGAAAGTGGGTGTTTCTGTTCATTCAGAACCAGACAGTGGGCGTTTCTGATAAATCAGACCCAGACAGTGGGAGTTTCTGATAATTCAAAGTCAGACAATGGCTCTTTCCGATAATTCTGAGCCAGACAGGACATTCTTCTGATAAATCTGACGGTAGGTGGTTTTCATAATTCAGAACCAGATAGTGGGATGTTCTGATAATTCAGATCAGACAATGGCTGTTTCTGAACATTCAGTCCCAGACAGTGGGTGCCTTTGATAATTCAGACCCTGGCAGTGGGTGTTTCTTATATTTCAGACCCAGACAGAGGGGGTTTCTGATAATTAAGACCCAGACAGTGGGAGTTTCTGAAAATTCAGACCCAGACAATGGCTGTTAATGATCCTTCTGACCCAGACGTAGCGTGCTACAGGAAATTCAACCTCAGGCAGTGGGTGTTTCTGATAATTCTGACCCAGACAGTGGGTGTTTCTGATAATTCTGACCCAGACAGCTTTTGTCTCTGATAATACAGACCCAGGCAATGGCTGCTTCTGAGCAGTCAGACCCAGACAGAGGGGCTTTCTGATCAAAAGACCCTGACAGTGGGAGTTTCTGATAATCCAGACACCGATACTGGCTGAATCTGATCATTCAAACCCAGACAATGGCTGTTTCTGCTAATTCAGACCCAGAGAGAGGGTGTTTCTGATACTACAGACCCAGACAATGGGAGTTTCTGATAATTCAGACACAGACAATGGCTGTAAATGATAATTCAGACCCAGACAGAGGGTGTTTCTGAACAGTCTGCCCCAGACAGTGGGTGTTTCTGATAATTCAGATCCAGACAATAATTGTTTCTGATCATTCAGATCCAGATTAAGTGTGCTACAGGAAATCCAGCCGCAGACAGTGGGTGTTTCTCATAATTCAGTCCAATACAGTTGGAGTTTCTGATAATTCAGTCCCAGACAGTGGGTGTTTCTGATAATTCAGGACCATACAGTTGGAGTTCCTGATAATTCAGTCCCAGACAGTTGGAGTTTCCGATAATTCAGACCCAGACAGAGGGTGTTTCTGATAATTGAGTCTGAGACATTGGGAGTCTCTGTTAAATCAGACCCAGACAATGGCTGTTTCTGATCATTCAGACCCAGACAGTGGGTGTTTCTGATAATTCTGCCCAAGAAAGAGGGTGTTTCTGATAATTCAGGCCCAGACAGTAGGTGTTTCTGATCATTCTGACTGAGACATAGTGTGCTACAGGCAATCCAGCCCAGACAGTGGGTGTTTCTGATAATTCAAGCCCAGACAGTTGTAGTTCCTGATAATTCCTCCCAGAGTGTTGTAGTTTCTGATAATTCAGACCCAGACAGAGGGTGTTTCTGATAATTGGGTCCCAGACAGTGGGAGCCTCTAATAATTCGGACTCAGACAATGGCTTTTTTCTGATCATTCAGACCCAGACAGAGGGTGATTCTGATCATTCAGACCCAGACAGTGGGAGTTTCTGATAATTCAAAGTCAGACAATTGCACTTTCCGATAATTCAGAGCCAGACAGGACGTTCTTCTGCTAAATGTGACCCAGACGGTAGGTGGTTTTCATAATTCTGACCCAGATAGTGGAATTTTCTGATAATTCAGGTCAGACAATGGCTGTTTCTGAACATTCAGTCCCAGACAGTGGGTGCTTCTGATATTTCAGACCCTGGCAGTGGGCGTTTCTTATATTTCAGACCCAGACAGAGGGGTTTCTGATCATTCAGACACAGACAGTGGCTGCTTCTGATCTTTCAGACCCTGACAGTGGGTGTTTTTGATAATTGAGACCAAGACAAAGGGCGTTTCTTACGTCATTCCGAGATAGAGGAAGCTTCCGATAATTCAGACCCAGGCAATGGCTGTTTCTGATCAATCGGACCCAGACAATGACTGTTACTGATAATTAAGACCCAGACAGTGGGGGTTTCTGACAATTCAGACCCAGACAATGGCTGTTTCTGATCAATAAGGCTCTGAAAATGGCTGTTTCAGAAAATTCAGATACAGATAGAGGGAGTTTCTAATAATTAATACCCAGACAGTGGGAGTTTCTGATAATTCAGCCCCAGAAAGTGGGTGTTTCTGTTCATTCAGAACCAGACAGTGGGCGTTTCTGATAAATCAGACCCAGACAGTGGGAGTTTCTGATAATTCAAAGTCAGACAATGGCTCTTTCCGATAATTCTGAGCCAGACAGGACGTTCTTCTGATAAATCTGACGGTAGGTGGTTTTCATAATTCAGAACCAGATAGTGGGATGTTCTGATAATTCAGATCAGACAATGGCTGTTTCTGAACATTCAGTCCCAGACAGTGGGTGCCTTTGATAATTCAGACCCTGGCAGTGGGTGTTTCTTATATTTCAGACCCAGACAGAGGGGGTTTCTGATAATTAAGACCCAGACAGTGGGGGTTTCTGAAAATTCAGACCCAGACAATGGCTGTTAATGATCCTTCTGACCCAGACGTAGCGTGCTACAGGAAATTCAACCTCAGGCAGTGGGTGTTTCTGATAATTCTGACCCAGACAGTGGGTGTTTCTGATAATTCTGACCCAGACAGCTTTTGTCTCTGATAATACAGACCCAGACAATGGCTGCTTCTGAGCAGTCAGACCCAGACAGAGGGGCTTTCTGATCAAAAGACCCTGACAGTGGGAGTTTCTGATAATCCAGACACCGATAATGGCTGAATCTGATCATTCAAACCCAGACAATGGCTGTATCTGCTCATTCAGACCCAGACAGAGGGTGTTTCTGATCATCCAGACGCAGATAATGGCTGAATCTGATCATTCAAACCCAGACAATGGCTGTTTCTGCTAATTCAGACCCAGACAGAGGGTGTTTCTGATAATACAGACCCAGACAATGGGAGTTTCCGATAATTCAGACACAGACAATGGCTGTAAATGATAATTCATACCCAGACAGAGGGTGTTTCTGAACAAACTGCCCCAGACAGAGTGTGTTTCTGATAATTCAGACCCAGACAATAGTTGTTTCTGATCATTCAGATCCAGATGTAGTGTGCTACAGGAAATCCAGCCGCAGACAGTGGGTGTTTCTCATAATTCAGGCCAATACAGTTGGAGTTTCTGATAATTCAGTCCCAGACAGTTGGAGTTTCTGATAATTCAGAAACAGACAGAGGGTGTTTCTGATAATTGAGTCCGGGACAGTGGGAGTCTCTGTTAAATCAGACCCAGACAATGGCTGCTTCTTATCATTCAGACCCAGACAGTGGGTGTTTCTGATAATTCTGCCCAAGAAAGAGGGTGTTTCTGATATTTCAACCAGACAGTAGGTGTTTCTAATCATTCAGACTGAGACATAGTGTGCTACAGGCAATCCAGCCCCAGACAGTGGGTGTTTCTGATAATTCAAGCCCATACAGTTGGAGTTCCTGATAATAACTCCCAGAGAGTTGGAGTTTCTGATAATTCAGACCCAGAGAGAGGGTGTTTCTGATACTACAGACCCAGACAATGGGAGTTTCTGATAATTCAGACACAGACAATGGCTGTAAATGATAATTCAGACCCAGACAGAGGGTGTTTCTGAACAGTCTGCCCCAGACAGTGGGTGTTTCTGATAATTCAGATCCAGACAATAATTGTTTCTGATCATTCAGATCCAGATTAAGTGTGCTACAGGAAATCCAGCCGCAGACAGTGGGTGTTTCTCATAATTCAGTCCAATACAGTTGGAGTTTCTGATAATTCAGTCCCAGACAGTGGGTGTTTCTGATAATTCAGGACCATACAGTTGGAGTTCCTGATAATTCAGTCCCAGACAGTTGGAGTTTCCGATAATTCAGACCCAGACAGAGGGTGTTTCTGATAATTCAGACCCAGACAGTGGGTGTTTCTGATAATTCTGCCCAAGAAAGAGGGTGTTTCTGATAATTCAGGCCCAGACAGTAGGTGTTTCTGATCATTCTGACTGAGACATAGTGTGCTACAGGCAATCCAGCCCCAGACAGTGGGTGTTTCTGATAATTCAAGCCCAGACAGTTGTAGTTCCTGATAATTCCTCCCAGAGTGTTGTAGTTTCTGATAATTCAGACCCAGACAGAGGGTGTTTCTGATAATTGGGTCCCAGACAGTGGGAGCCTCTAATAATTCGGACTCAGACAATGGCTTTTTTCTGATCATTCAGACCCAGACAGAGGGTGATTCTGATCATTCAGACCCAGACAGTGGGAGTTTCTGATAATTCAAAGTCAGACAATTGCACTTTCCGATAATTCAGAGCCAGACAGGACGTTCTTCTGCTAAATGTGACCCAGACGGTAGGTGGTTTTCATAATTCTGACCCAGATAGTGGAATTTTCTGATAATTCAGGTCAGACAATGGCTGTTTCTGAACATTCAGTCCCAGACAGTGGGTGCTTCTGATATTTCAGACCCTGGCAGTGGGCGTTTCTTATATTTCAGACCCAGACAGAGGGGTTTCTGATCATTCAGACACAGACAGTGGCTGCTCCTGATATTTCAGACCCTGACAGTGGGAGTTTGTGATAATCGAGAACCAGACAAAGGGCGTTTCTTACAAGCAATTCCAAGATAGAGGAGGCTTCTGATAATTCAGACCCAGACAATGGCTGTTACTGATAATTCAGACCCAGACAGAGGGTGTTTCTGATAATTAAGACCCAGACAGTGGGGATTTCTGACAATTCAGACCCAGACAATGGCTGTTAATGATACTTCTGACCCAGATGTAGTGTGCTACAGGAAATTCAGACCCAGACAATGGTTGTTTCTGCTCATTCAGACCCAGCCAATGGGTGTTCCTGATAATTCTGACCCAGACAGCTTCTTCTGTGCATTCAGACCATGACAGAGGGGTTTTCTGATCATTAAGACCCTGACAGTGGGAGTTTCTGATAATCCAGACGCAGACAATGGCTGAGTCTGATCATTCAATCGCAGACAATGGCTGTATCTGCTAATTCAGACACAGACAGGGGGAGTTTCTGATAATACAGACCCAGACATTGGGAATTTCCGGTAATTCAGACACAGACAATGGCTGTAAATGATCATTCAGACCCAGACAGAGGGGGTTTCTGATCATTCAGATGCAGACAGTGGGTGCTTCTGATAATTTAGAACCCAGACAGAGGGCGTTTCTTATAAGTCAGTCAGAGAGAGTTTCTGATAATTCAGACTCAGACAATGGCTGTTTCTGATCAATCGGACCCAGACAATGGCTGTTTCTGATAATTCAGTCCAAGACAGAGGGAGTTTCTGATAATTCAGGCCCAGAAATTGGCTGCTTCTGATCAATAAGGCTCTGAAAATGGCTGTTTCAGAAAATTCAGATACAGATAGAGGGAGTTTCTAATAATTAATACCCAGACAGTGGGAGTTTCTGATAATTCAGCCCCAGAAAGTGGGTGTTTCTGTTCATTCAGAACCAGACAGTGGGCGTTTCTGATAAATCAGACCCAGACAGTGGGAGTTTCTGATAATTCAAAGTCAGACAATGGCTCTTTCCGATAATTCTGAGCCACACAGGACGTTCTTCTGATAAATCTGATGGTAGGTGGTTTTCATAATTCAGAACCAGATAGTGGGATGTTCTGATAATTCAGATCAGACAATGGCTGTTTCTGAACATTCAGTCCCAGACAGTGGGTGCCTTTGATAATTCAGACCCTGGCAGTGGGTGTTTCTTATATTTCAGACCCAGACAGTGGGGGTTTCTGATAATTAAGACCCAGACAGTGGGGGTTTCTGAAAATTCAGACCCAGACAATGGCTGTTAATGATCCTTCTGACCCAGACGTAGCGTGCTACAGGAAATTCAACCTCAGGCAGTGGGTGTTTCTGATAATTCTGACCCAGACAGTGGGTGTTTCTGATAATTCTGACCCAGACAGCTTTTGTCTCTGATAATACAGACCCAGACAATGGCTGCTTCTGAGCAGTCAGACCCAGACAGAGGGGCTTTCTGATCAAAAGACCCTGACAGTGGGAGTTTCTGATAATCCAGACACCGATAATGGCTGAATCTGATCATTCAAACCCAGACAATGGCTGTATCTGCTCATTCAGTCCCAGACAGAGGGTGTTTCTGATCATCCAGACGCAGATAATGGCTGAATCTGATCATTCAAACCCAGACAATGGCTGTTTCTGCTAATTCAGACCCAGACAGAGGGTGTTTCTGATAATACAGACCCAGACAATGGGAGTTTCCGATAATTCAGACACAGACAATGGCTGTAAATGATAATTCATACCCAGACAGAGGGTGTTTCTGAACAAACTGCCCAGACAGAGTGTGTTTCTGATAATTCAGACCCAGACAATAGTTGTTTCTGATCATTCAGATCCAGATGTAGTGTGCTACAGGAAATCCAGCCGCAGACAGTGGGTGTTTCTCATAATTCAGGCCAATACAGTTGGAGTTTCTGATAATTCAGTCCCAGACAGTTGGAGTTTCTGATAATTCAGAAACAGACAGAGGGTGTTTCTGATAATTGAGTCCGGGACAGTGGGAGTCTCTGTTAAATCAGACCCAGACAATGGCTGTTTCTTATCATTCAGACCCAGACAGTGGGTGTTTCTGATAATTCTGCCCAAGAAAGAGGGTGTTTCTGATATTTCAACCAGACAGTAGGTGTTTCTAATCATTCAGACTGAGACATAGTGTGCTACAGGCAATCCAGCCCCAGACAGTGGGTGTTTCTGATAATTCAAGCCATTTACAGTTGGAGTTCCTGATAATAACTCCCAGAGAGTTGGAGTTTCTGATAATTCAGACCCAGACAGAGGGTGTTTCTGATCATTCAAACCCAACAGTGGGAGTTTCTGATAATTCAAAGTCAGACAATGGCCCTTTCTGATAATTCAGAGCCAGACAGGACGTTCTTCTGCTAAATGTGACCCAGATGGTAGGTGGTTTTCATAATTCTGACCCAGATAGTGGGATTTTCTAATAATTCAGGTCAGACAATGGCTGTTTCTGAACATTCAGTCCCAGACAGTGGGCGTTTCTTATATTTCAGACCCAGACAGAGAGGTTTCTGATCATTCAGACACAGACAGTGGCTGCTTCTGATAATTCAGACCCTGACAGTGGGAGTTTGTGATAATTGAGACCCAGACAGAGGGCGTTTCTTACAAGTCATTCCAAGATAGTGGAAGCTTCTGATAATTCAGACCCAGACAATGGCTGTTTCTGATCAATCAGACCCAGACAATGACTGTTACTGATAATTCAGACCCAGACAGAGGGTGTTTCTGATAATTAAGACCCAGACAGTGGGGATTTCTGACAATTCAGACCCAGACAATGGCTGTTAATGATACTTCTGACCCAGATGTAGTGTGCTACAGGAAATTCAGACCCAGACAATGGTTGTTTCTGCTCATTCAGACCCAGCCAATGGGTGTTCCTGATAATTCTGACCCAGACAGCTTCTTCTGTGCATTCAGACCATGACAGAGGGGTTTTCTGATCATTAAGACCCTGACAGTGGGAGTTTCTGATAATCCAGACGCAGACAATGGCTGAGTCTGATCATTCAATCGCAGACAATGGCTGTATCTGCTAATTCAGACACAGACAGGGGGAGTTTCTGATAATACAGACCCAGACATTGGGAATTTCCGGTAATTCAGACACAGACAATGGCTGTAAATGATCATTCAGACCCAGACAGAGGGGGTTTCTGATCATTCAGATGCAGACAGTGGGTGCTTCTGATAATTTAGAACCCAGACAGAGGGCGTTTCTTATAAGTCAGTCAGAGAGAGTTTCTGATAATTCAGACTCAGACAATGGCTGTTTCTGATCAATCGGACCCAGACAATGGCTGTTTCTGATAATTCAGTCCAAGACAGAGGGAGTTTCTGATAATTCAGGCCCAGAAATTGGCTGCTTCTGATCAATAAGGCTCTGAAAATGGCTGTTTCAGAAAATTCAGATACAGATAGAGGGAGTTTCTAATAATTAATACCCAGACAGTGGTAGTTTCTGATAATTCAGCCCCAGAAAGTGGGTGTTTCTGTTCATTCAGAACCAGACAGTATGCGTTTCTGATAAATCAGACCCAGACAGTGGGAGTTTCTGATAATTCAAAGTCAGACAATGGCTCTTTCCGATAATTCAGAGCCAGACAGGACATTCTTCTGCTAAATCTGACCCAGACGGTAGGTGGTTTTCATAATTCAGACCCAGATAGTGCGATTTTCTAATAATTCAGATCAGACAATGGCTGTTTCTGAACATTCAGTCCCAGACAGTGGGTGCCTTTGATAATTCAGACCCTGGCAGTGGGCGTTTCTTATATTTCAGACCCAGACAGAGGGGGTTTCTGATCATTCAGACACTGACAGTGGGATTTTCTGATAATCCAGATGCAGACAATTGCTGAATCTGAACATTCAAACCCAGACAATGGCTGTTTCTGCTATTTCAGACCCTGACAGTGGATCTTTCTGATAACACAGACCCAGACAATGGGAGTTTCCGATAATTCAGACACAGACAATGTCTGTAAATGATCATTCAGACCCAGACAGAGGGTGTTTCTGAACATTCTGCCGCAGACAGAGGGTGTTTCTGATAATTCAGTCCAAGACAATAGTTGCTTCTGATCATTCAGATCCAGATGGAGTGTGCTACAAGAAATCCAGCCGCAGGCAGTGGGTGTTTCTCATAATTCAAGCCAATACAGTTGAAGTTCCTGATAATTCAGTCCCAGACAGTTGTCGTTTCTGATAATTGAGAACCAGACAGAGGGTGTTTCTGATAATTGATTCCCAGACGGTGGGAGCCTCTAATAATTCAACCCACACAATGGATTTTTCTGAACTTTCAGACCCAGACAGAGGTTTTTTCTGATAATTCAGACCCAGACAGTGGGTGTGTCTGATCCTTCTGACCCAGACGTAGTGCACTACAGGAAATTCAGCCCCAGGCAGTGTGTGTTTCTGATAATTCAGGCTCAGACAATTGGAGTTTCAGGTAATTCAGACTCAGACAAAGGCGGTTTCTGATCATTCAGACACAGACAGTGGGTGCTTCTGATAATTCCACGCCAGAAAGTGAGTGTTTCTGATAATTCAGAACCAGACAGTGAGTGTTTCTGAGAAATCAGACCCAGACAGTTGAAGTTTCTGTTAATTCAAAGTCAGACAATGGCTCTTTCCGATAATTCAGAGCCAGACAGGACGTTCTTCTGATAAATCTGTCCCAGACAGTAAATGGTTTTCATAATTCAGACCCAGATAGTGGAATTTTCTAATAATTCAGATCACACAATGGCTGTTTCTGAACATTCAGTCCCAGACAGTGGGTGTTTCTGATAATTCAGACACTGGCAGTGGGCGTTTCTTATATTTCAGAACCAGACAGAGGGGGTTTCTGATCATACCAGACACAGACAATGGGTGTTTCTGATAATTCAGATCCAGATTAAGTGTGCTACGGTAAATCCAGCCCCAGACAGTGGGTGTTTCTCATACTTCAGGCCAATACAGTTGGAGTTCCTGATAATTCAGTCCCAGACAGTTGGAGTTTCTGATAATTCAGACCCAGACAGAGGGTGTTTGTGACAATTGAGTCCGAGACAGTGGGAGTCTCTGTTAAATCAGACCCAGACAATGGCTGTTTCTGATCATTCAGACCCAGACAGTGGGTGTTTCTGATAATTCTGCCCAAGAAGAGGGTGTTTCTGATAATTCAGGCCAAGACAGTAGGTGTTTCTGATCATTCAGACTGAGTCATAGTATGCTACAGATAATCCAGCCCCAGACAGTGGTTGTTTCTGATAATTCAAGCCCATACAGTTGTAGTTCCTGATAATTCCTCCCAGAGAGTTGTAGTTTCTGATAATTCAGACCCAGGCAGAGGGCGTTTCTTATAATTCAGTCCAAGACAGAGAGAGTTTCTGATAATTCAGGCCCTGACAATGGCTGTTTCTGATCAATAAGGCTCTGAAAATGGCTGTTGCAGAAAATTCAGATACAGATAGGTGGAGTTTCTAAAAATTAATACCCAGACAGTGGGAGTTTCTGATAATTCAGCCCCAGAAAGTGGGTGTTTCTGTTCATTCAGAACCAGACAGTGGGCGTTTCTGATAAATCAGACCCAGACAGTGGGAGTTTCTGATAATTCAAATTCAGACAATGGCTCTTTCCGATAATTCAGAGCCAGACAGGACGTTCTTCTGATAAATCTGACCCTGACGGTAGGTGGTTTTCATAATTCAGAAACAGATAGTGGGATTTTCTAATAATTCCGATCAGACAATGGCTGTTTCTGAACATTCAGTCCCAGACAGTGGGTGCCTTTGATAATTCAGACCCTGGCAGTGGGTGTTTCTTATATTTCAGACCCAGACAGAGGGGGTTTCTGATCATTCAGACACTGACAGTGGGATTTTCTGATAATCCAGATCCAGACAATGGCTGAATCATAGAAACATAGAAACATAGAAACTAGGAGCAGGAATAGGCCATTCGGCCCGTCGAGCCTGCGCCAACATTCAATACGATCATGGCTGATCATCCAAATCCAGTACCCTGTCCCTGCTTTCTCACACATAATCCCCATCGAGCCTGCACCGACACATATCCCACCCTATCCCCGTAACCCCACGTATTTAATTCCCCCTAACATATCTCATCCTATCCCCGTAACCCCACATATTAATCCCCCCCTAACACTAAGGGTCAATTTATCATAGCCAAATCAACCTAACCCGCACATTTTTGGACTGTGGGAGGAAACCGGAGCACCCGGAGGAAACCCACGCAGACACGGGGAGAATGCATAATGTAACTACTTTCAGTGTACACAAGATTAAGAAAATGCAATGAAGTTAAAAGTGTATTATGATTAACTAACTGGCAACAGATACAGTAACCATCACAATATTTTTGGGGAGAAGTTAACAAAATTAATATAATGGACACAAAATTTTCGAGAATAAACTGCAAATAATTTCTTGATAAAGCTACAGCAACAATGAGAATTATTAATCATCCTGTGTAGGTTTCTCACAAATCAAGGATATAGAATCCATACTGTGATGACTTATGCAAAAACAGAAAAACTCCAAAATGATAAAACAAGGCATACTACAAATAACAAACAATACAGTGATTTCAATCTAATCTAATCTAAGTATTCACATTACAGTTAGAGCTCATTCAGCTTCACCCTGCTATCACCAGAATTAAATCATCTATTAAGCATTCATTCCCAGGTACTTACTTTTATACATACACTGTACCATAAGATATATTGCAATAGTGGCAACTCTTCAGAATTTTGAGATTGTATCACATCCTATTAAACTGTTACAATAGTTTAATACCTTCCATTAGGCATGCAATCTGTTGTGTATATTATTTATTGCATACCACAATGTTTATTAGTGTGCTTATGAGCCTCATTCTGTAACCACAGATGGTACATGACTTTTTGGTTCAGTGATGTTCAATATAAACTGGGTACCATCCTATCAAACTGGTACTACAGTGGTAAAGATACTCAATCATTTTGTACCGCCGCTATATTAAATAATTATTCAGGTTAAACACATTTTACTCTCAGTGTATCGGTATTAAATAACCCTTAGAAGAGCCACAAGTTAAATAATTAATTTCATAATTAAATTAATTGTCTAATTAAAAGTTTATTAAATGCACACCAAGATAGAACATTTAGAGTAAATCAATCAAATTCAAAATCACCCTGTTAATTTATCGCATGTTCAACACTAAAACTTACAGAATTAAAAATAATTACAATTGTAATAATTATTTCAATAAAATACTCGAAACATTTTCTGATCTTTTACCTCTTAGGTTGCCTTCTTGCTATCTCTGATCCTATCAGCTCTCAGATTCTCCTTTCCAGCAATTTTTCCCACTCTCTGTCGTATCCATCTCAATTTAACTCCTAAATGTCCAAATTTCTGTGATTTCAACACCACTATTCTCTCATATCACTTAGAGCAGTTGAAGTGTCTCTCCTCCTTTTTCCTGATCATTCTGATACTAATTCCATTTTTCCCAAAAAATTGAAATGCAGTTTTACTTTCATCTTCAAACAAAGTGTAATTCCTAAGGCTAATTGCACAATCCAAATGCCAACTCCCAAAAAGCAGACAGCAGTAGGCAAGCACAAAGTAAACCTCATCATTCAAACCCAGACAATGGCTGTTTCTGCTAATTCAGCCCCAGTAAGTGGCTGTTTCTGTTCATTCAGATCCAGACAGTGGGCGTTTCTGATAAATCAGACCCAGACAGTGGGAGTTTCTGATAATTCAAAGTCAGACAATGGCTCATTCCGATAATTCAGAGCCAGACAGGACGTTCTTCTGCTAAATCTGTCCCAGACGGTAGGTGGTTTTCATAATTCAGACCCAGATAGTGGGATTTTCTAATAATTCCGAGCAGACAATGACAGTTTCTGAACATTCAGTCCCAGGCAGAGGGTGCTTCTGATAATTCAGACCCCGGCAATGGGCGTTTCTTATATTTCAGACCCAGACAGAGGGGGTTTGTGATAATTCAGACCCAGACAGAGGCATTTCTTAGAAGTCATTCCAAGACAGAGGAAGCTTCTGATAATGCAGACCCAGACAAAGGCTGTTTCTGAACAATCAGACCCAGACAATGACTGTTTCTGATAATTCAGACCCAGACAGAGGGTGTTTCTGATAATTAAGACCCAGACAGTGGGGGTTTCTGAAAATTCAGACCCAGACAATGGCTGTTAATGATCCTTCTGACCCAGACGTAGTGTGCTACTGGAAATTCAGCCTCAGGCAGTGGGTGTTTCTGATCATTCAGACCTAGACAGTGGGTGTTTCTGATAATGCTGACCCAGACAGCTTTTGTCTCTGATAATACAGACCCAGACAATGGTTGCTTCTGAGCAGTCAGACCCAGACAGAGGTGCTTTCTGATCAAAAGACCCTGACAGTGGGAGTATCTGATAATCCAGACACCGATAATGGCTGAATCTGATCATTCAAACCCAGACAATGGCTGTTTCTGCTAATTCAGACCCAGAGAGAGGGTGTTTCTGATACTACAGACCCAGACAGAGGGTGTTTCTGATAATTCAGACACAGACAATGGCTGTAAATGATAATTCAGACCCAGACAGAGGGTGTTTCTGAACAGTCTGCCCCAGACAGTGGGTGTTTCTGATAATTCAGACCCAGACAATAATTGTTTCTGATCATTCAGATCCAGATTAAGTGTGCTACAGGAATCCAGCCGCAGACAGTGGGTGTTTCTCATAATTCAGTCCAATACAGTTG
>JASTWF010000588.1:225722-296458 GCA_030390025.1 Squalus acanthias
ATTTTGGGATTTTCCTATAATTCTCTTCAGACAATGGCTGTTTCTGAACATTCAGTCCATGACAGTGGTTGCTTTTGATAATTCAGACCCAGACAGAGGGGGTTTCTGTTCATTCAGACACAGACAGTGGCTGTTTCTGATAATTCAGACCCTTACAGTGGCTGTTAATGTTCCTTCTGACCCAGACGTAGTGTGCAACAGGAAATTCAGTCTCAGAGAGTGGGTGTTTCTGATCATTCAGACCCAGACAGCTTTTGTCTCTGATAATACAGACCCAGATAATGGCTGCTTCTGAGCAGTCAGATCCAGACGGAGGGGTTTCTGATCATTAAGACCCTGACAGTGGCAGTTTCTGATAATCCAGATGTAGACAAAGGCTGAATCTGATCATTCAAACCCAGACAATGGCTGTTCCTGCTAATTCGGACCCAGACAGAGGGTGTTTCTGATAATACAGACCCAGACAATGGGAGTTTCCGATAATTCAGACACAGACAATGGCTGTAAATGATCATTCAGACCCAGACAGAGAGTGTTTCTGAACAGTCTGCCGCAGACAGATGGTTTTTCTGATATTTCAGACCTAGACAATAGTTATTTCTGATATTTCAGATCCAGATGTAGTGTGCTACAGGAAATCCAGCCGCAGACAGTGGGTGTTTCTCATAATTCAGACCAATACAGTTGGAGTTTCTGATAAATCAGACCTAGAGAGAGGTTGTTTCTGATAATTGAGTCCGAGACAGTGGGAGCCTCTGTTAAATCAGACCCAGACAATGGCTGTTGCTGATCATTAAGACGCAGACAGTGGGTGTTTCTGATAATTCAGACCCAGTCAGAGGGCGTTTCTTATGTCAGTCCGAGGAAGTTTCTGATAATTCAGACCCAGACAATGGCTGTTTCTGATCAATCAGACCCAGACAATGGCTGTTTCTGATAAGTCAGACCCAGACAGAGAGCGTTTCTTATGTCAGTCCAAGACAGAGGGAGTTTCTGATAATTCCAGCCCAGACAATGGCTGTTTCTGATCAATCAGGCTCAGACAATGGCTATTTCTGATAATTCAGTACCAGAAAGCAGGTGTTTCTGATAATACAGACCCAGATAATTTTGCTTCTAATCATTCAGACACAGACAGAGGGGGTTTCTGATCATTCAGACGCAGATAGTGGTTGCTTCTGATAAGTCAAACCCTGACTGTGGGTGTTTCTGATATTTCTGACCTAGAAAGTCGGTGTTTCCGTTCATTCAGATCCAGACAGTGGAACGTTTCTGATAAATCAGACCCAGACAGTGGGAGTTTCTGATAATTTAAAAGTCAGACAATGCCTCTTTGCGATCTTTCAGAGCCAGACAGGACGTTCTTCTGCTAAATCTGACCCAGACAGTACGTGATTTTCATAATTCTGACCCAGATTTTGGGATTTTCCTATAATTCTCTTCAGACAATGGCTGTTTCTGAACATTCAGTCCATGACAGTGGTTGCTTTTGATAATTCAGACCCAGACAGAGGGGGTTTCTGTTCATTCAGACACAGCCAGTGGCTGTTTCTGATAATTCAGCCCCTTACAGTGGCTGTTAATGTTCCTTCTGACCCAGACGTAGTGTGCAACAGGAAATTCAGACTCAGACAGTGGGTGTTTCTGATCATTCAGACCCAGACAGCTTTTGTCTCTGATAATACAGACCCAGATAATGGCTGCTTCTGAGCAGTCAGATCCAGATGGAGGGGTTTCTGATCATTAAGACCCTGACAGTGGCAGTTTCTGATAATCCAGATGCAGACAAAGGCTGAATCTGATCATTCAAACCCAGACAATGGCTGTTCCTGCTAATTCGGACCCAGACAGAGGGTGTTTCTGATAATACAGACCCAGACAATGGGAGTTTCCGATAATTCAGACACAGACAATGGCTGTAAATGATCATTCAGACCCAGACAGAGGGTGTTTCTGAACATTCTGCCCCAGACAGAGGGTGTTTCTGATATTTCAGACCTAGACAATAGTTATTTCTGATATTTCAGATCCAGATGTAGTGTGCTACATGAAATCCAGCCGCAGACAGTGGGTGTTTCTCATAATTCAGACCAATACAGTTGGAGTTTCTGATAAATCAGACCTAGACAGAGGTTGTTTCTGATAATTGAGTCCGAGACAGTGGGAGCCTCTGTTAAATCAGACCCAGACAATGGCTGTTGCTGATCATTAAGACGCAGACAGTGGGTGTTTCTGATAATTCAGACCCAGTCAGAGGGCGTTTCTTAAAAGTCAGTCCGAGGAAGTTTCTGATAATTCAGACCCAGACAATGGCTGTTTCTGATCAATCAGACCCAGACAATGGCTGTTTCTGAACATTCAGTCCCAGACAATGTGTGCTTTTGATAATTCAGACCCAGACAGAGGGGTTTTCTGTTCATTCAGACACAGACAGTGGCTGTTTCTGATAATTCAGACCCTTACAGTGGGGGTTTGTGATATTTCAGACCCAGATAGAGGGCGTTTCTTAGAAGTCATTCCAAGACAGAGGAAGCTTCTGATAATTCAGACCCAAACAATAGCTGTTTCTGATCAATCAGGCCCAGACAATGACTGTTTCGGATAATTCAGACCAGACAGATGGTGTTTCTGATAATTAAGACCCAGACAGTGGGAGTTTCTGACAATTCAGACCCAGACAATGGCTGTTAATGTTCCTTCTGACCCAGACGTAGTGTGCAACAGGAAATTCAGACTCAGATAGTGGGTGTTTCTGATCATTCGGACCCAGACAGCTTTTGTCTCTGATAATACAGACCCAGATAATGGCTGCTTCTGAGCAGTCAGATCCAGACGGAGGGGTTTCTGATCATTAAGACCCTGAAAGTGGCAGTTTCTGATAATCCAGATGCAGACAATGGCTGAATCTGATCATTGAAACCCAGACAATGGCTGTTCCTGTTAATTCGGACCCAGACAGAGGGTGTTTCTGACAATACAGACCCAGACAATGGGAGTTTCCGATAATTCAGACACAGACAATGGCTGTAAATGATCATTCAGACCCAGACAGAGGGTGTTTCTGAACAGTCTGCCGCAGACAGATGGTTTTTCTGATATTTCAGACCTAGACAATAGTTATTTCTGATATTTCAGATCCAGATGTAGTGTGCTACAGGAAATCCAGCAGCAGACAGTGGGTGTTTCTCATAATTCAGAACAATACAGTTGGAGTTTCTGATAAATCAGACCGAGACAGAGGTTGTTTCTGATAATTGAGTCCGAGACAGTGGGAGTCTCTTTTAAATCAGACCCAGACAATGGCTGTTGCTCATCATTCAGACCCAGAAGTGGGTGTTTCTAATAATTCAGCACCAGAAAGAGGGTGTTTCTGATAATTCAGGCCCAGACTGTAGGTGGTTCTGATCATTCAGACCCAGACATAGTGTGCTACAGGCAATCCAGCCCCAGACAGTGGGTGTTTCTGCTAATTCAAGCCAATACAGTTGGAGTTTCTGATAATTCAGTCCCAGACAGAGGGTGTTTCTGATAATTGAGTCCCAGACAGTGGGAGCCTCTAATAATTCCGACCCAGACAATAGCTTTTTCTGATCATTCAGACCCAGACGTAGGGTTTTTCTGATAATTCAGACCCAGACAGTGGGTGTGTCTGAACCTCCTGACCCAGACGTAGTGTGCTACAGGAAATTCATCTCCAGCCAGTGTCTGTTTCTGATAATTCAGGCTCAGACATTTGGAGTTTCAGATAATTCAGACCCAGACAAAGGTGGTTTCTGATCTTTCAGACTACAGACAGTGGCTGCTTCTGATACTTCAGATGTCAGTGGGTTTTTATGATAATTCAGACACAGAAAGTGAGTGTTTCTGATAATTCAGAACCAGACGGTGGGTGTTTCTGATAAATCAGACCCAGACAGTGGAAGTTTCTGTTAATTCAAAGTCAGACAATGGCTCTTTCCGATAATTCAGAGATAGACAGGACGTTCTTCTGATAAATCTGACCCAGACGGTAGGTGGTTCGCATAACTCAGAATCAGACAGTGGGATTTTCTGTTAACTCAGACCCAGACAAAGGGTCTTTCTGATAATTCATCCCCAGACAGAGGGCGTTTCTTATGTCAGTGCAAGACAGAGGGAGTTTCTGATAATTAAGGCCCAGACAATGGCTGTTTCTGAACAATCAGGCTCAGACAATGGCTGTTTCTGATAATTCAGAACCAGACAGAGGGTGTTTCTGATAATTAATACCCAGACAGTGGGAGTTTCTGATAATTCAGTCCCAGACAGAGGGTCTTTCTGATAATACAGACACAGACAATTATGCTTCTGCCCATTCAGACCCAGACAGAGGGGGTTTCTGATCATTCAGACGCAGACAGTACCTGCTTCTGATAACTCAGACCCTGACTGTGGGTGTTTCTGATATTTCAGACCTAGACAGAGGGCGTTTCTTATAAGTCAGTCCAAGACAGAGGGAGTTTCTGATAATTCAGCCCTAGACAATGGTTGTTTCTGATCATTCAGACCCAGACAGTGGAAGTTTCTGATAATTCTGACCGAGAGAGTGGTTGTTTCTGATAATTCTGACCCAGACAGTGGGTGTTTCTGATAAGTCATTCCAAGACAGAGTGAGTTTCTGATAATTCAGACCCAGACAAGGCGTGTTTCAAGAAAATCAGACCCAGACAGTGAGTGTTTCTGATAATTCAGCCCTAGAAAGTGGGTGTTTCTGTTCATTCTGAACCAGACAGTGGGTGTTTCTGATAAATCAGACCCAGACAGTGGGAGTTTCTGATAATTCAAAGTCAGACAATGGCTCTTTCCGATAATTCAGAGCCAGACAGGACGTTCTTCTGCTAAATCCGACCCAGACGGTAGGTGGTTTTCATAATACAGACCCAGATAGTGGGATTTTCTAATAATTCAGCCCAGAAAATTGGCTTTTCTGAAAATTCAGTCCCAGACAGTGGGCGTTTCTTATATTTCAGACCCAGACAGAGGGAGTTTCTGATCATTCAGACACAGAGAGTGGCTGCTTCTGATAATTCAGACCCTGACAGTAGGGGTTTGTGATAATTCAGACCCAGACAGATGGCGTTTCTTATAAGTCATTCCAAGACAGAGGGAGCTTCTGATAATTCAGACCCAAACAATGGCTGTTTCTGATCAATCAGATCCAGACAGGGGGTGTTTCTGATGATTCTTCCAAAGACAGTTGTGTTTCTGATAATTCAGCCCGAGAAAGTGAGTGTTTCTGATAATTCAGAGCTGGACAGGACGTTCTTCTGATAAATCTGACCCAGACGGTAGGTGGTTCTCATAATTCAGACCCAGACAGTGGGATTTTCTGATAAGTCAGACCCAGACAGAAGGTCTTTCTGATAATTCATCCCCAGACAGTGGGTGTTTCTGATAAAACAGACCCAGACAGAGTGGGGTTCTGATCATTCAACCGCACACAGTGGGTGTTTCTGATAATTCAGAACCAGACAGAGGGTGTTTCTGACAATTAATACCCAGACAGTTGGTGTTTCTGATAATTCAGACACTGACAGTGGGTATTTCTGATAATTCAGTACCAGACAGTGTAAGTTTCTGCTAATTCAGACCAAGACAATGGCAGTTTCTGTTTATTCTGTTCGAGACAGTGGGTGTTTCTGATGATTCTTCCACAGGCAGTTGGTGTTTCTGATAATTCAGCCCAATGCAATGGTTGTTTCTGATCGTTCAGACACAGAGAGTGGGTGTTTCTGATACTTCATCCCAGACAGTGGGTGTTTCTGATATTTCATCCCAGACATTGGGTGTTTCTGATAATTCTGACACAGACAGTGGGTGTTTCTGATACTTTACCCCAGACAGCTTTTGTCTCTGATAATACAGACCAGGCAATGGCAGCTTCTGACCATTCAGACCCAGACAGAGGGGGTTTCTGATGATTCAGACCCAGACAGTGCCTGTTCTGATAATTCAGACGTTCACAGTGCATGTTTGTGATAATTCAGACACAGACACCAGGAATTTCTTATAATTCAGTCCAAGACAGATGGAGTTTCTGACAATTCTTACCCTGCCAGTGGCTGATTCTGTAAATTCAGACTTCAGTGGGTGTTTTTGATAATTCAGACACAGACAGTGGGTGTTTCCGATAATTCAGACACAGACAGGACCTCCTTCTGAAATATCAGACCAGACCATAGGTATTTCTGTTAATTCAGACACAGACATTGTCTGTTTCTGATTGTTCAATACCAGACAGACAGTCCTTCTGAAAATTCAGACCCAGATGGGGTGTCCTTCTGATATTTCAGACCCAGACCGAGGATGCATCTAATAATGGAGACCCAGACAGCGGGAGTTTTGATAGTTCAGACTGATGCAGTGGATATTTCTGATCATTCAATCCCAGAAGTGGATGTTTCTGAAAATTCAGACCCAGACAAAGCATGTTTCAGATATGTCAGACTCAGACAGTGGGTGTTTCTGATAAATCAGACCCAGACAGTGGGAGTTTCTGCTAATTCAAAGTCAGACAATGGCTCTTTCTGATAATTTAGACCCAGACAGAGGGCGTTTCTTAAAAGTCAGTCCATGACAGGGTGAGTTTCTGATAATTCAGGCCCAGACAATGGCTGTTTATGATCAAACATGCTCAGACAATGGCTGTTCCTGATAATTCAGAACCAGACAGAGGGTGTTCCTGATAATTAATACCCAGACAGTGGGAGTTTCTGATCATTCTGACCGAGACAGAGGGTCTTTCTGATAATTCATCAGCAGACAGCGGGTGTATCTGATAATACAGACCCAGACAATGGCTGCTTCTGATCATTCAGACCCAGACAGAGGTGGTTTCTGATCATTCAGACGCAGACAGTGGCTACTTCTGATAATTCAGACCCTGATTGTGGGTGTTTCTGATATTTCAGACCCAGACAGAGGGCGTTTCTTATAAGTCAGTCCAAGACAGAGGGAGTTTCTGATAATTCCTCCCCAGACAGCAGGTTTTTCTGATAATACAGACCCAGACAAAGGGAGTTTCTGATAATTCAGACCCGGACTGTGGGTGTTTCTGATATTTCAGACCCAACAGAAGGCGTTTCTTATAAGTCAGTCCAAGACAGAGTGAGTTTCTGATAATTCAGACCCAGACAATAGCTGTTTCGGATCCATCAGAGTCAGACAATGGCTGTTTCAGATAATTCAGAACCAGACAGAATATGTTTCTTACAATTCAGACCCAGACAATTGTTGTTAACGATCATTCTGACCCAGACAGTGAGAGTTTCTGATTATTCTGCCCCAGGCAGAGGGTGTTTCTGATAATTCAGACGCAGACAGAGGGTGTTTCTGATCATTCAGAGCCAGACAGTGAGAGTTACTGATCATTCAGACCCAGACAATGGCTGTTTCTGATTAATCTTCCCCAGACAGTTGGAGTTTCTGATAATTCAGAAATAGAAAATGGCTGTTTCTGATAAATCAGACTCAGACAATTGCTGTTGCTGATCATTCAGAACCAGTCAGAGGGTGTTTATGATAATTAAGACCCAGACAGTGGGAGTTTCTGGTAATTCAGACCCAGAAAATGGTAGTTACTGATCATTCAGACCCGAACAGAGGGAGTTTCTCATTATTCTGCCCCAGGCAGAGGCTGTTTCTGATAATTCAGACACGGACAGTGGGTTTTTCTGATCATTCAGACCGAGACAGAGGGGGTTACTGATCATTCAGTCCCAGACAGTGGCTGTTTCTGATAATTCAGACGCTGACAGTGGGGGTTTGTGATAATTCAGACCCAGACAGTGTGTGTTTCTGAAAATTCAGACCCAGACAGCGGGAATTTCTTATAATTCGGTCCAAGACAGAGGGCGTTTCTGATAATTCAAACCCAGACAGTGGCTGATTCTGATAATTCAGACGTCAGTGGGTGTTTATGATGATTCAGACACAGCCAGTGGGTGTTTCCGATAATTCAGACCCACACAGGACGTTCTTCTGAAATATCAGACCCAGACCCTAGGGTTAGAAATTAGGTCGCGCCCCATTTGGGGCGCAAATATCGTCCGGACGCAAATATTAGCGCCTGGCGCTAATTATCGGCACTGACGGGAAACTTCACTTTTACCGCCCCGGGAGGTGAGTGGAGCGCTAAAGCAGGCGCTGCACACCTCTCTTAAGGCGCAAAGGCCGAGCAGTGAGGCGCTAACTCGGAGCGCTGGCGAAGCTCATGTAATGTCAGTCAGCAATGGAACACACACAGTGGCACGGGCCAGTTCTTAAAGGGGATGGTTAATCTTGCTTTCCATCCACATCCTGTTCATTGCTGCCTTGAATCTCGGCCTGGAGAGACTTGCACATCAAATGTGCTGGAAAGAACAATGGAGAGCACCAGGCAAAGAGCTCAGAGTGCAGCTCCCACGGTCTCTGCTAAATCGATACAAGGAATGGCAAATCAAAATGAACCTGCAAAGTGCTGCTCAGTACCCAAAACTCCTTCACACAACGTTGAATCTCTCCAGAAGTCTCTCCCTCTCTCTCTCAGAATGCGTAGTTCAAAAATGCAACCAACAATAAAAGACAGGAAGAGGCCCCCTTTAAATAGCGCCCCCCCCCCCAGCCCCACAGCGATTGATAGCGTTCCAGTCTTCTGGTCGTTGGAAGCGCCAGGCGGTAAGGCAGGGGGCGCCACTCAATTTCCACTACGGGGCGCCCCAAAGGCGTTGCACCATGGAATGACGTCACAATCTGCGCGCGCAGGTGGTCGCAGCGGTAAGTTTTAGCGCCATCGCACAATCTCAAGTTAAGTTCACGAGCGGCGCAAACATCGCTGCGCCCGGGCGTTAGCGGCTTTGCGCCCCATTAGCGCCCTCTTAAGGCGCTAACGGGTAGGCGCAACCAAGTGAATTTTTACCCCTCTGTGTTTCTGTTAATTCAGGCCCAGACATTGTCTGTCTCTGATTGTCCAGCACCAGGCAGACAGTCCTTCTGATAATTCTGACCCAGATGGTGTGTCCTTCTGATATTTCAGACCCAGACTGTGGGTGCATCTAATAATTGAGACCCAGACCCAGAGTTTTGATAGTTCAGACTGATGCAGTGGATGTTTCTGATCATTCAATGTCAGACGTGGATGTTTCTGAAAATTCAGACCCAGACAATGCGTGTTTCAGATATGTCAGACTCAGACAGTGGGTGTTTCTGATAAATCAGACCCAGGCAGTGGGGGTTTCTGCTAATTCAAAGTCAGACAATGGCTCTTTCCGATATTTCAGAGCCAGACAGGAAGCTCTTCTGATAAATCTGACCCAAGCGGTAGGTGGTTCTCATAATTGAGACCCAGGCAGTGGGATTTTCTGATAATTCAGAACAAGACAATGCTGTTCTGATCATTCAGACCCAGACAGTGGATGCTTCTGATAATTCAGCCCCAGACATTGGCTGATGCTGATAATTCAGACGCTGACATTGGGTGTTTCTGATAATTCAAACCCAGACAGTGGGTACTTATGATAATTCAGCCCCAGTCAGTGTAAGTTTCTGCTAATTCAGACCCAGACAATGGCGGTTGCTGATTATTCAGACCAAGACAGCGGGTGTTTCTGATGATTCTTCCACAGACAGTTGGATTTGCTGATAATTCAGCCCAAGACAATGGTTGTTTCTGATCATACAGACCCAGACAGTGTGTGTTTATGATAATTCTGACCCAGACAGCTTTTGTCTCTGATAATACAGACCCAGAAAATGGCTGCATCTGAGCACTCAGACCCAGACAGAGGGGATTTCTGATCATTAAGACCCTGACAGTGGGAGTTTCTGATAATCCAGGCGCAGACAATGTCTGAATCTGATCATTCACACCCAGTAGATGGATGTTTCTGTTCATTCAGACCCAGACAGTGAGTGTTTCTGAAAATTCTGACCCAGACAGCTTTTGTCTCTGAAAATACAGACGCAGACAATGGTTGCTTATGAGCAGTAAGACCCAGACAGAGGGGGTTTCTGATCATTAAGACCCTGACAGTGGGATTTTCTGATAATCCAGACGCAGACAATGTCTGAATCTGATCATTCAGACCCAGACAATGGCTGTTTCTGCTAATTCTGCCCCAGACAGAGGGTGTTTCTTATAATTCAGTCCCAGACAGTGTGTGTTTCTGATCATTCAGTTCCAGACACCGTGTGCTACAGGCAATCCAGCCCCAGAAAGGCGATGTTTCTGATCAATCAGGCTCAGACAATGGCTGTTTCTGATCATTCAGACCCAGACAGAGGGTCTTTCTGATAATTCATCACCAGACAGCGGGTGTTTCTGATAATACAGACCCAGACAATGGCTGCTTCTGATCATTCAGACCCAGACAGAGGGGTTTTCTGATCATTCAGATGCAGACATTGGCTCCTTCAGATAATTCAGACCCTGACTGTGGGTGTTTCTGTTATTTCAGACCCAGACAGAGGGCGTTTCTTATAATTCAGTCCAAGACAGAGGGAGTTTCTGATAATTCAGACGCAGACAATGAATGCTTCTGATCAATCAGACCCAGACAATGCCTGTTTCTGTAAAATCAGACCCAGACAGATTGCGTTTTTTATAAGTCAGTCCAAGACAGAGTGAGGTTCTGATAATTCAGCCCCAGGCAATGTCTGTTTCTGATCAAAAATGAGAAGTCGCACAACACCAGGTTATAGTCCAACAGATTTATTTAATTTTACAATCTTTCGGAGCTGTCGCTCCTTCCTCAGGTAAGTTAGCAGGAGCGACAGCTCCGAAAGCTTGTAAAATTAAATAAATCTGTTGGACTATAACCTGGTGTTGTGCGACTTCTCATTTTTGTCCACCCCAGTCCAACGCCGGCATCTCCACATCATGTTTCTGATCAATCAGACTCAGACAATGGCTGTTTCTGAACATTCAGAATCAGACAGAATATGTTTCTTATAAATCAGACCCAGACAATTGTTGTTAATAATCATTCTGATCCAGACAGAGGGAGTTTCTGATTATTGTGCCCCAGGCAGAGGGTGTTTCTGATAATTCAGACCAGACAATGGCAATTTCTGATTATTCTTCCCCAGACAGTTGGAGTTTCTGATAATTCAGACGCAGACAATGGCTGTTTCTGATGATTCAGACCCAGACAATGGCTGTTTCTGATAATTCAGAACCAGACAGAAAATGTTTCTTATAATTCAGACCCAGACAATTGTTGTTAATGATAATTCTGACCCGGACAGAGGGAGTTTCTGATTATTGTGCCTCAGGCAGACGGTGTTTCTGATAATTCAGACGCAGACAGTGGGTGTTTCTGATCATTCAGATCCAGACAGTGGGTGTTTCTGATAATTCTGACCCAGACAGCTCTTGTCTCTGATAATACAGACCCAGACAATGGCTATTTCTGAGCACTCAGACCCAGACAGAGTGGGTTTCTCATCATTAAGACCCTGACAGTGGGAGTTTCTGATAATCCAGACGCAGACAATGTCTGAATCTGATCATTCAGAACCAAACAATGGTTGTTGCTGCTAATTCAGACCCAGACAGAGGGTGTTTCTGATATACAGACCCAGACAATGGGAGTTTCCGATAATTCAGACACAGACAATGGCTGTTAATGATCATTCAGACCCAGACAGAGGGTGTTTCTGAACAGTCTGACCCAGACAGAGGGTTTTTCTGATAATTCAGACCCCGACAATGGTTGTTTCTGATCATTCGGATCCAAATGTAGTGTGCAACAGGAAATCCAGCTGCAGACAGTGGGTGTTTCTCATAATTCAGGCCAATACATTTGGAGTTTCTGATAATTCAGACCCAGACGGAAGTTGTTTCTTATAATTGAGTCCGAGACACTGGTAGTATCTGTTAAATCAGACCCAGACAATGGAGGTTTCTGATCATTCAGACCCAGACAGTGGGTGTTTCTGATAATTCAGACCCTGACAGCAGGAATTTCTTATAATTCAGTCCAAGACAGAGGGAGTTTCTAATAATTCAGACCAAGACAGTGGCTGATTTTGATAATTCTGACGTCAGTGGGTGTTTCTGATAATTCACACACAGACAGTGGGTATTACCGATAATTCAGACCCAGACAGGACGTCCTTCTGAAATATCAGACCCAGACCCTAGGTGTTTCTGTTAATTCAGACCCAGACATTGTCTGTTGCTGATTGTTGAGTACCAGACAGACAGTCCTTCTGCAAATTTAGACCCAGATGGTGTGTCCATCTGATATTTCAGACCCAGACCGAGGGTGCATCTAATAATGGGGACACAGACAGCGGGAGTTTTGATAGTTCAGACTGATGCAGTGGATGTTTCTGATCATTCAATCCCAGAAGTGGATTTTTCTGAAAATTCTGTCCCAGACAATGCGTGTTTCAGATATGTCAGACCCAGACAGTGGGAGTTTCTGCTAATTCAAAGGCAGACAATGGCTCTGTCTGATAATTCAGAGACAGACAGGACGTTCATCTGATAAATCTGACCCAAGCGGTCGGTCGTTCTCATAATTCAGTCCCAGACAGTGGGATTATCTGATCATTCAGAACCAGACAATGGCTGTTGTGATCATTCAGACCCAGACAGTGGATGCTTCTGATAATTCAGCCCCAGACATTGGATGATTCTATTAATTCAGATGCTGACATTGGGTGTTTCTGATAAGTCAAACCCAGACAGTGGGTACTTCTGATAATTCAATCCCAGACATTGTAAGTTTCTGCTAATTCAGACCCAGACAATGGCGGTTTCTGATTATTCAGACCGAGACAGAGGGTGTTTCTGATGATTCTTCCACAGACAGTTGGAGATTCTGATAATTTAGCCCAAGACAATGGCTGTTTCTGCTCATTCAGACCCAAACAGTGGGTGTTTCTGATAATTCTGACCCAGACAGCTTTTGTCTCTGATAATACAGACCCAGACAATGGCTGCTTCTGAGCATTCAGACCCAGACAGAGGGCGTTTCTGATCATTAAGACCCTGACAGTTGGAGTTTCTGATAATCCAGACGCAGACTATGTCTGAATCTGATCATTCAGACCCAGACATTGGCTGATTCTGCTAATTCAGACCCAGACAGAGGCTGTTTCTGATAATACAGACCCAGACAATGGGAGTTTCCGATAATTCAGACACAGACAATGGCTGTTAATGATCATTAAGACACAGACAGAGGGTGTTTCTGAACAGTCTGCCCCAGACAGAGGGTTATGTGATAATTCAGACCCAGACAATAGTTGTTTCTGATCATTCAGATCCAGATGTAGTGTGCTACAGGAAATCCAGCCACAGACAGTGGGTGTTTCTCATAATTCAGGCCAGTACAGTTGGAGTTTCTGATAATTCCGACTCAGACAGAGGTTGTTTCTGATAATTGAGTCCTGGAAGTGGGAGTCTCTGTTAAATCAGACCCAGTCAATTGCTGTTTCTGATGATTCAGACCCAGACAGTGGGTATTTCTGATAATTCTGCCCCAGACAGAGGGTGTTTCTGATGATTCTTCCACAGACAGTTGGTGTTTATGTTAATTTAGCCCAAGACAATGGTTGTTGCTGATCATTCAGACCCAGACAGTGGGTGTTTCTGATACTTCAACCCAGACAGTGGGTGTTTCTGATACTTCATCCCAGACTGCTTTTGTCTCTGATAATACAGACCAGACAATGGCTGCTTCTGACCATTCAGACCCAGACAGAGGGGGTTTCTCATCATTCAGACCCAGACAATTGTTGTTATTAATCGTTCTGACCCAGACAGAGGGAGTTTCTGAATATTGTGCCCCAGGCAGAGGGTGTTTCTGGTAATTCAGACGCAGACAGTGGGTGTTTCTGATAATTCAGACCCAGACAATGGCTGTTGCTGATCATTCAGAACCAGTCAGAGTGTGTTTCTGATAATTAAGTCCCAGACAGTGGGAGTTTCTGATAATTCAGACCCAGAAAATGATTGTTAATGATCATTCAGACCCGAACAGAGGGAGTTTCTGATAATTCAGACACGGACAGAGGGGGTTTCTGATCATTCAGACCCAGACAGTGGCTGTTTCTGATAATTCAGACGCTGACAGTGGGGGTTTGTGATAATTCAGACCCAGACAGTGGGGGTTTGTGATAATTCAGACCCAGACAGTGGGTGTTTCTGATAATTCAGACCCTGACAGCAGGAATTTCTTATAATTCAGTCCAAGACAGAGGGTGTTTCTAATAATTCAGACCCAGACAGTGGCTGATTCTGATAATTCTGAAGTCAGTGGGAGTTTCTGCTAATTCAGACACAGACAGTGGGTGTTTCCAATAATTCAGACCCAGAGAGGACGTCCTTCTGAAATATCAGACCCAGTCCCTAGGTGTTTCTGTTAATTCAGACACAGACATTGGCTGTTGCTGATTGTTGAGTACCAGACAGACAGTCCTTCTGCAAATTCAGACCCAGATGGTGTGTCCTTCTAATATTTCAGACCCAGACCGAGGGTGCATCTAATATTAGAGACACAGACAGCGGGAGTTTTTAAGTTCACACTGATGCAGTGGATGTTTCTGATCATTCAATCCCAGAAGTGGATATTTCTGCAAATTCAGACCCAGACAATGAGTATTTCAGATATGTCAGACCCAGACAGTGGGCGTTTCTGATAAATCAGACCCAGACAATGGGAGTTTCTGCTAATTCAAAGTCAAACAATGGCTCTTTCTGATAATTCAGAGCCAGACAGGACATTCTCCTGATAAATCTGACCCAAGCGGTAGGTGGTTCTCATAATTCAGACCCAGACAGTGGGATTTTCTGATAATTCAGAACAAGACATTGGCTGTTCTGATCATTCTGACCCAGACAGTGGATGCTTCTGAAAGTTCAGCCCCAGACATTGGCTGATTCTGATAATTCAGACGCTGACATTGGTGCTTCTGATAAGTCAAACCCAGACAGTGGGTACTTCTGGTAATTCAGTCCGAGACAGTGTAAGTTTCTGCTAATTCAGACCCAGACAATGGCGGTTTCTGATTACTCAGACCGAGACAGAGGTTGTTTCTGATGATTCTTCCACAGACAGTTGTAGTTTCTGATAATTCAGCCCAAGACAATGGTTGTTTCTCATCATTCAGTCCCAGACAGTGGGTGTTTCTGATAATTCTGACCCAGACAGCATTTGTCTCTGATAATACAGACCCAGACAATAGGAGTTTCCGATAATTCAGACACAGACAATGGCTGTTAATGATCATTCAGACCCAGACAGAGGGTGTTTATGATAAAACAGACCCAGACAATGGGAGTTTCCGATAATTCAGACACAGACAATGGGAGTTTCCGATAATTCAGACACAGACAATGGCTGTTAATGATCATTCAGACGCAGACAGAGGGTGTTTCTGAACAGTCTGCCCCAGACAGAGGGTGTTTCTGATAATTCAGACCTAGACAATAGTTGTTTCTGATCATTCAGATCCAGATGTAGTGTGCTACAGGAAATCCAGCTGCAGACAGTGGGTGTTTCTCATAATTCAGGCCAATACAGTTGGAGTTTCTAATAATTCAGACCCAGACAGAGGTTGTTTTTGATAATTGAGTCCTAGAAGTGGGAGTCTCTGTTAAATCAGACCCAGTCAATTGCTGTTTCTGATGATTCAGACCCAGACAGTGGGTGTTTTTGATAATTCTTCCCCAGACAGAGGGTGTTTCTGATAATTCAGACCCAGACAGCGGGTGTTTCTGATCATTCAGACCCAGACATAGTGTGCTACAGGCAATCCAACCCCAGACAGTTGGTGTTTCTGATAATTCAGGCCCATCCAGTTGGAGTTCCTGATAATTCAGTCCCAGACAGTTGGAGTTTCTGATAATTCAGACCCAGACAGAGGGTGTTTCTGATAATTGAGTCTCAGACAGTGGGAGCCTCTAATAATTCCGACCCAGACAATGGCTTTTTCTGATCATTCAGACCCAGACAGAGGGTTTTTCTGATAATTCAGACCCAGACAGTGGGTGTGTCTGATCCTTCTGACCCAGACATAGTGCGCTACAGGAAATTCAGCCCCAGGCAGTGTGTGTTTCTGATAATTCAGGCTCAGACAGTTGGAGCTTCAGATAATTCAGACCCAGACAAAGGCCGTTTGTGATCATTCATACCCAGACAGTGGTTGCTTCTGATACTTCAGATGTAAGAGGGTGTTTCTGATAATTCAGACACAGACAGTTGGTGCCTCTGATACTTCAGATGGCAGAGGGTGCTTCTGATAATACATCCCCAGACAGCGGGTGTTTCTGTTAGTGGAGATCGAGACAGAGGGGGTTCCTGATCATTCAGACGCAGACAGTGGATGTTTCTGTTAATTCAGACCCAGACAGAGGGCGTTTCTTATAAGTCAGTCCGTGGAAGTTTCTGATAATTCAGACCACGACAATGGCTGTTTTTGATCAATCAGACCCAGCCAATGGCTGTTTCTGATAATTGAGACCCAGACAGTGGGCGTTTCTTATGTCAGTCCAAGACAGAGGGAGTTTCTGATAATTCAGGCCCAGACAATGGCTGTTTCTGATCAATCAGGCTCAGACAATGGCTGTTTCTGATCATTCAGAATCAGGCAGAGGGGGTTTCTGAACATTCAGACCCAGACAGAGGCTGTTTCTGATAATTGAGACCCTGGCAGTGGGTGTTCCTTATATTTCAAACCCAGACAGTGGGTGTTTCTGATAATTCCAAAAGACACAGAGGGTGTTTCTAATAATTCAGACCCAGACAGTGTGTGTTTCTGAGAATACAGCTAAAGATAGTGGGAGTTTCTGATAATTCAGACTGAGACAGTGGTTGTATCTGATTATTCAGTCCCAGACAGTGGGTGTTTCAGATAATTCAGACCTAGACAATGCGTGTTTCAAAAAAGTCAGACCCAGACAGTGAGTGTTTCTGATAATTCAGACCCAGAAAGTGGGTGTTTCTGTTAATTCAGAACCAGACAGTGGGCGTTACTGATAAATCAGGCCCAGACAGTTGGAGTTTCTGAGAATTCAAAGTCAGACAATGGCTCTTTCTGATAATTCAGAGCCAGACAGGACGTTCTTCTCCTAAATCTGAGCCAGACGATAGGTGGTTTTCATAATTCGACCCAGATAGTGGGATTTTCTAATAAGTCAGATCAGAAAATGGCTGTTTCTGAACATTCAATCCCAGACAGTGGGGGTTTGTGAAATTTCAGACCCAGACAGAGGGCGTTTCTTAAAAGTAATTCCAAGACAGAGGAAGCTTCTGATAATTCAGACCCAGACATTGGCTGTTTCTGATCAATCAGACCCAGACAATGACTGTTTCTGATAATTCAGACCCAGACAGAGGGTGTTTCTGATAATTAAGACCCAGACAGTGGGAGTTTCTGACAATTCAGACCCAGACAATGGCTGTTAATGATCCTTCTGACCCAGACGTAGTGTGCTACAGGCAATTCAGCCTCAGGCTGTGGGTGTTTCTGATAATTCTGACCCAGACAGCTTTTGTCTCTGATAATACAGACCCAGACAATGGCTGCTTCTGAGCAGTCAGACCCAGAAAAAGGAGGTTTCTGATCATTAAGACCCTGACAGTGGGAGTTTCTGATAATCCAGATGCAGATAATTGCTGAATCTGATCATTCTAACCCAGACAAAGACTGTTTCTGCTAATCCAGACCCAGACAGAGGGTGTTTCTGATAATACAGACCCAGACAATGGGAGTTTCCGATAATTCAGACACAGACAATGGCTGTAAATGATCATTCAGACCCGACAGAGGGATTTTCTGTAACAGTCAGTCCCAGCCAGACACAGATTCTGATAATTCAGACCCAGACAATAGTTGTTTCTGATCTTTCAGATCCAGATGTAGTGTGCTACAGGAAATCCAGCCGCAGACAGTGGGTGTTTCTAATAATTCAGGCCAAATCCGTTGGAGTTTCTCATAATTTAGACCCAGACAGAGGTTGTTTCTCATTATTGAGTCCGAGACAATGGGAGTCTCTGTTAAATCAGTCCCATAGAGTGGCTGTTTCTGAGCATTCAGACTCAGACAGTGGTTGTTTCTGATAATTCTGCCCCAGAAAGTGGTTGTTTCTAATAATTCAGACCCAGACAGTAGGTCTTTCTAATCATTCAGTCAAAGACATAGGGGGAAAAATTCAGTTGGTTGCGCCTCCCATTAGCGCCTTAAGAGGGCGCTAATGGGGCGCAAAGCAGCTAGCGCCCGGGCGCAGCGAAGTTTGCGCCGCTCGCGAAATTAAGTCGACATTTTGCGGCGGCGCTAAATTCTACCACCACGATCTCCTGCGCCGGCAGGTCGTGACTTCAGACGAGTGTGCAATGCCCCGGTATCGCCCTGGAGCGGATATTGAGTGGTGCCCCCTGCCTTACCGCCTGACGCTAGCAACGACAGGTATATAGGAGCGTTCTTCTGTCATGAAGGGAAGGGGGGAGCGCTATTTAAAGGTGACCGCTTCCTGCCTTTTATTGTTGGTGCCATTTTTGAACTACGCATTCTGAGAGAGAGTGAGAGAGACTTCTGGAGAGATTCAACGTTGTGTGAAGGAGTTTTGGGAATTGAGCAGCACTTTGCAGGTTCATTTTGATTTGCCATTCCTTGTATCGATTTAGAAGAGACTGTGGGGGCTGCACTCTGAGCTCTTTGCCTGGTACTCTCCATTGTTCTTTCCACCAGATTTGATGTGCAGGTCTCTCCATGCCGAGATTCAAGGCTGCAATGAGCAGGATGTGGATGGAAAGCAAGATCAACCATCCCCTTTAAGAACTGGCCCGTGCCATTGTGTGTGTGTTCCATTGCTGACTGACATTACATGAGCTTCGCCAGCGCTCTGAGTTAGCGCCTCACTCCTCGGCCTTTGCGCCTTAAGATAGGTGTGCAGCGCTGATTTAGCGCTCCAATCACCTCCAGGGGCGTTAAAAGTGAAATTTCCAGTCAGTGGCGATAATTAGCGGCAGGCGCTAATCTTTGCGCCCGGACGATATTTGCGCCCCAAATGGGGCGCGACTGAATTTTTCCCCCATAGTGTGCTACAGGCAATCCAGCCCCAGACAGTTGGTGTTTCAGATAATTCAAGCCCCTACAGTTGGAGTTCCTGATAAGTCAGTCCCAGACAGTTGGAATTTCTGATAATTCAGGCCCAGACAGAGGGTGTTTCTGATAATTGAGTCCCAGACAGTGGGAGCCTCTAATAATTCCGACCCAGACAATGGCTTTTTCTGATCATTCAGACCCAGACAGTGGGTGTTTCTGATAATTCAGACCCAGACAGTGGGTGTCTCTGATCCTTCTGACCCAGACAAAGGCCGTTTCTGATCATTCAGACCCAGACAGTGGCTGCTTCTGATACTTCAGATGTCAGTGGGTGTTTATGATCATTCAGACACAGACAGTGGGTGCTTCTGATACTTCAGATGTCAGTGGGTGTTTATGATAATTCAGACACAGACAGTGGGTGCTTCTGATAATTCAGCCCCAGAAAGTGAGTGTTTCTGATAATTCAGAACCAGACAGTGGGTGTTTCTGATAAATCAGACCCAGACAGTGGAAGTTTCTGTTAATTCAAAGTCAGACAATGGCTCTTTCCGATAATTCAGAGCCAGACAGGACGTTCTTCTGATAAATCTGACCCAGACGGTAGGTGGTTCTCATAATTCAGAACCAGACAGTGGGATTTTCTGATAAGTCAGACCCAGACAAAGGGTCTTTCTGATAATTCATGCCCAGACAGTGGGTGTTTCTGATAATACAGATCCAGACAGTGGGTGTTTCTGATAATTCAGACCCAGACAGAGGGCGTTTCTTATAAGTCAGTCTGAGGAAGTTTCTGATAATTCAGACCCAGACAATGGCTGTTTGTGATCAATCAGACCCAGACAATGGCCGTTTCTGATAATTCAGAACAAGGCAGAGGGGTTTCCGATTAATCAGACACAGACAGTGGCTGTTTCTGATGATTAAGACCCTGGCAGTGGGTGTTTCTTATATTTGAAACCCAGATAGTGGGTGTTTCTGATAATTCCAAAAGAGACAGAGGGTGTTTCTAATTATTCAGACCCAGACAGTGTGTGTTTCTGAGAATTCATCCAAAGGCAGTGGGAGTTTCTGAGAATTCAGACTGAGACAGTGGTTGTATCTGATTATTCAGTCCCAGACAGAGAGTGTTTCTGATAATTCAGACCCAGACAGTGTGTGTTTCTGAGAATTCAGCCAAAGACAGTGGGAGTTTCTGATAATTCAGACTGAGACAGTGGTTGTATCTGATTATTCAATCCCAGACAGAGGGTGTTTCTGATAATTCAGACCCAGACAGTGGGAGTTTCTGAGAATTCAGCCAAAGAGAGTGCGACTTTCTGATAATTCAGACTGAGACAGTGGTTGTATCTGATTATTCAATCCCAGACAGTGGGTGCTTCTGATAAATCAGATCCAGACAATGCGTGTTTCAAAAAGTCAGACACAGACAGTGAGTGTTTCTGATAATTCAGCCCCAGAAAGTTGGTGTTTCTGTTCATTCAGAACCAGACAGTGGGCGTTTCTGATAATCAGACCTAGACAGTGGGAGTTTCTGATAATTCAAAGTCAGACAATGGCTCTTTCCGATAATTCAGAGACAGACAGGACGTTCTTCTGCTAAATTCAGACCCAGATATTGGGATTTTCGAATAATTCAGATCAGACAATGGCTGTTTCTGAACATTCAGACCCAGACAGTGGGTGTTTCTGATAATTCAGACCCTGGCAGTGGGCCTTTCTTATATTTCAGACCCAGACAGAGGGGGTTTCTGATCATTCAGACACAAACAGTGGCTGCTTCTGATAATTCAGACCCTGACAGTGGGGGTTTGTGATAATTCAGACCCAGACAATGACTGTTTCTGATAATTCAGACCCAGACAGTGGGGGTTTCTGACAATTCAGACCCAGATAATGGCTTTTAATGATCCTTGTGACCCAGACGTAGTGTGCTACAGGAAATTCAGCCTCAGGCAGTGTGTGTTTCTGATCATTCAGACCCAGACAGTGGGTGTTTCTGATAATTCTGACCCAGACAGCTTTTGTCTCTGATAATACAGACCCAGACAATGGCTTCTTCTGCGCAGTCAGACCCAGACAGAGGGGGTTTCTGATTATTAAGACCCTGAAAGTGGGAGTTTCTGATAATCCAGACGCAGACAATGGCAGAATCTGATCAATCAAACCCAGACAATGGCTGTTTCTGCTAATTCAGACCCAGACAGAGGGTGTTTCTGATAAGGTAGACCCAGACAATGGGAGTTTCCAATAATTCAGACACAGACAGTTGCTGTAAATGATCATGCAGACCCAGACAGATGGGGTTTCTGATCATTCAGACGCAGACAGTGGGTGTTTCTGATAATTCAGACCCAGAGAGTGGGCGTTTCTCATAAGTCAGTCAGAGGGAGTTTCTGATAATTCAGACCCAGACAACGGCTGCTTCTGATCAATCAGGCTCAGACAATGGCTTTTTCTGAAAATTCAGATACAGACAGAGGGTGTGACTAATAATTAATACCCAGGCAGAGGGAATTTCTGATAATTCAGCCCCAGAAAGTGGGTGTTTCTGTTCATTCAGAACCAGACAGTGGGCGTTTCTGATAAATCAGACCCAGACAGTGGGAGTTTCTGATCATTCAAAGTCATACAATGGCCCTTTCCGATAATTCAGAGCCAGACAGGACGTTCTTCTGCTAAATCAGACCCAGACGGAAGGTGGTTTTCATAATTCAGACCCAGATATTGGGATTTTCTAAGAATTCCGATCAGACAATGGCTGTTTCTGAACATTCAAACGCAGACAGTGGGTGTTTCTGATAAATCAGAATCTGCCAGTGGGCGTTTCTTATATTTCAGACCCAGACAGAGGGTGTTACTGATCATTCAGACACAGACAGTGGCTGTTTCTGATAATTCAGAACCTGACAGTGGGGGATTTGTGATAATTCAGACCCAGACAGAGGGAGTTTCTTGTAAGTCATTCCAAGACAGCGAAGCTTCTGATAATTCAAACCCAGACAATGGCTGTTTCTCATCAATCAGACCCAGACAATGACAGTTTCTGATAATTCAGACCCAGGCAGAGGGTGTTTCTGATAATTCATATCCAGACAATGGCTATTTCTTATCAATCAGACCCAGACATTGGATGTTTCTGATAAGTCAGACCCAGACAGAGGGCGTTTCTTATGTCAGTCCAAGACAGTGGGTGTTTCTGATAATTCTGCCCCAGGCGGAGGGTGTTTCTGATAATTCTGACCCAGACAGCTTTTGTCTCTGATAATACAGACCCAGACAATGGCTTCTTCTGCGCAGTCAGACCCAGACAGAGGGGGTTTCTGATTATTAAGACCCTGAAAGTGGGAGTTTCTGATAATCCAGACGCAGACAATGGCAGAATCTGATCAATCAAACCCAGACAATGGCTGTTTCTGCTAATTCAGACCCAGACAGAGGGTGTTTCTGATAATGTAGACCCAGACAATGGGAGTTTCCAATAATTCAGACACAGACAGTTGCTGTAAATGATCATGCAGACCCAGACAGATGGGGTTTCTGATCATTCAGACGCAGACAGTGGGTGTTTCTGATAATTCAGACCCAGAGAGTGGGCGTTTCTCATAAGTCAGTCAGAGGGAGTTTCTGATAATTCAGACCCAGACAACGGCTGCTTCTGATCAATCAGGCTCAGACAATGGCTTTTTCTGAAAATTCAGATACAGACAGAGGGTGTGACTAATAATTAATACCCAGGCAGAGGGAATTTCTGATAATTCAGCCCCAGAAAGTGGGTGTTTCTGTTCATTCAGAACCAGACAGTGGGCGTTTCTGATAAATCAGACCCAGACAGTGGGAGTTTCTGATCATTCAAAGTCATACAATGGCCCTTTCCGATAATTCAGAGCCAGACAGGACGTTCTTCTGCTAAATCAGACCCAGACGGAAGGTGGTTTTCATAATTCAGACCCAGATATTGGGATTTTCTAAGAATTCCGATCAGACAATGGCTGTTTCTGAACATTCAAACGCAGACAGTGGGTGTTTCTGATAAATCAGAATCTGCCAGTGGGCGTTTCTTATATTTCAGACCCAGACAGAGGGTGTTACTGATCATTCAGACACAGACAGTGGCTGTTTCTGATAATTCAGAACCTGACAGTGGGGGATTTGTGATAATTCAGACCCAGACAGAGGGCGTTTCTTGTAAGTCATTCCAAGACAGCGAAGCTTCTGATAATTCAAACCCAGACAATGGCTGTTTCTCATCAATCAGACCCAGACAATGACAGTTTCTGATAATTCAGACCCAGGCAGAGGGTGTTTCTGATAATTCATATCCAGACAATGGCTATTTCTGATCAATCAGACCCAGACATTGGATGTTTCTGATAAGTCAGACCCAGACAGAGGGCGTTTCTTATGTCAGTCCAAGACAGTGGGTGTTTCTGATAATTCTGCCCCAGGCGGAGGGTGTTTCTGATAATTCAGATCCAGACAGAGGGAGTTTCTGTTAATTCAGGCCCAGACAATGGCTGTTTATGATCAATCAGGCTCAGACAATGGCTGTTTCTGATAATTCAGAACCAGAAAGCGGGTGTTTCTGTTAATACACACCCAGACAATTATGCTTCTGATCATTCAGACACAAGCAGAGGGGGTGTCTGATCATTCAGACGCAGACAGTGGCTGCTTCTGATAATTCTGACCCAAACAGTGGTTGTTCCTGATAATTCTGACCAGAAAGTGTGTGTTTCTGATATTACAGACCCTGGCAGTGGGTATTTCTTATATTTCAAACCCAGACAGTGGGTGTTTCTGATAATTCAGCCCCAGAAAGTGGGTGTTTCTGTTCATTCAGAACCAGACAGTGGACGTTTCTGACAAATCAGACCCAGACAGTGGGAGTTTCTGATATTTCAAAGTCAGACGATGGCTCTTTCCGATCATTCAGAGCCAGAAAGGACGTCCTTCTGATAAGTCAGACCCAGACAGAGCGTCTTTCTGATAATTCATCCCCAGACAGTGGGTGTTTCTGATAATACAGACCCAGACAGAGGGGGTTTCTGATCATTCAGACGCAGACAGTGGGTGTTTCTGATAATTCAGACCCAGACAATGTGTAGAATTCGCAATTATCGCGATTTCATTTTAATAAGGAGAAAACACAAGTTTCGTTCAAAACAGCTTTTATTTCAGCGGAATGCTGTCAGGTTTAAATTGGACACAAGCAGCCTGTAAAATGGCCGCCGCACCGCGTGACAGAACATTCGAGACTTTTCGGCAGGCAGACAAGATGGCGTTCCAATAAACATTCTTGCAGGATCGATAACGATTCAGCACAGTGAAGACAATACACAGGACATTATGGGTTTACAGTATAAACATCGATACTGGAATCGGTCTCCCAGGTACAAAGGAAAGCCATCAAGGGCCCATCCAAAGGACATTAATATGTAAACTCCCAACGGCTCTACGATGAGAGAGCCGTTAGCAGGTAGTTATACAGGACACTTGGAAGCCCCAAACCCCTCCAGGGGGAACACCGACCGATTTGACAATGGGAGAAATATTAACAGGTACTCAAACATTCAGGAGTAGCCCCGAAACCCATTAAGGACAGAGATCACCCATGCAGGACATTTTTGGGCGCCAAACCTTAAACAAAAGAATGGACATTGTAGTTGGGCGGGAAACGGAAGAACTGTGCACTATAATTGCAGGCCCAAACCGTCCATTCGCTCTCTTGCCTCGTGTTCGTGACTCTTGCTCTTTTGCTCTTGACTCTTGCCGCTTGCTGCTGTTATCATCGTGGCTGCTCCTGTGTTTTATCCGGTCGATTCGTAACCTCGTGGCTGCTCCTGGATAAAAGACTGTTGCAAAAACCTATGTTGGTAGCTGGCAGCGGAACCGAAGGCCCGGGATGAGATGAGATGAGATGAGATGAGATGAGAGGAGAAGAGAAGAAGACCTTATCCATCGCCACGGTCAGTAAATCCCGACCGCGCCTGTAGGTCGATCAGCCAAGTCTTCTTGACAGGAAGTTCTCTTCTTTAACAAGACATATTGCATCGACGATAACTGGACTGTGCAAACACATCGTATCAGTGATATTGACAACGGTGCTCCTCGACTAAACTGTAAAGTCCACCAACAGAGGTCTTCACTACAGCGGACGGTCCAGCCGACTGACCGAGCAGCAGAAGCAGTAAACAAGTGGGACCAGGAGATCTCCTGACCAACACGTGGGTGCTGCGGTGAAAAACATCCGATCAGCTATTCGGGATTTTCTCCGTGTTATTACGAGTGGTGAGCATGAGTCTCGGGATCCTACGAAGCTAGTTTTAGGATAGTTATTGATAGGGGAGGGTTTAAAGTTTAAGGATATTTGTAATGTGTGCCCTATTTACGTTGTGCTGGTCGTTCCTCGTTTCCCTAAGAGTGATTATAACTGTTTGTAAGATTGTACTGTCATTAATCTGTGCATATGACATGTATTTCATAATTTTAAGTATCATGCAATAAAGATTTTCCATTTCGTACCGTTCAAACCAAGTCTACATGAGTTTTATCTCCATTACTGCTCTCGCATCTAAGTCCAGTGTCTAGAACCGTAAGGGAGAGTGATTCGAACCACTCACAGGGGTGTCTAGTGTTCCCAGACTGGCTGGAGACCAGGCCTAGACCCGCACTGACATACAGGCTGCACAGAGCCGCGTGAACCTCACAGGCCACGAGACACGCAGAGTCAGGAGAGTATCCCTTACAGAAAATGGCGACCGCGGCAGGACACTGGCAGCGAGAGGGTAGTGTGTTAGATTTTGGAATGACTGTACGAAATGTGATGCAGGAAAAGATAGCGGATTACGTATTTGGAAAGGTTAATCTAACGAAAAAGTGGATAAGCGAACTGTTAGCGGATAAGAGCCCACTAGAGGCAGACAAGATGGCGTTCCAATAAACATTCTTGCAGGATCGATAACGATTCAGCACAGTGAAGACAATACACAGGACATTATGGGTTTACAGTATAAACATCGATACTGGAATCGGTCTCCCAGGTACAAAGGAAAGCCATCAAGGGCCCATCCAAAGGACATTAATATGTAAACTCCCAACGGCTCTACGATGAGAGAGCCGTTAGCAGGTAGTTATACAGGACACTTGGAAGCCCCAAACCCCTCCAGGGGGAACACCGACCGATTTGACAATGGGAGAAATATTAACAGGTACTCAAACATTCAGGAGTAGCCCCGAAACCCATTAAGGACAGAGATCACCCATGCAGGACATTTTTGGGCGCCAAACCTTAAACAAAAGAATGGACATTGTAGTTGGGCGGGAAACGGAAGAACTGTGCACTATAATTGCAGGCCCAAACCGTCCATTCGCTCTCTTGCCTCGTGTTCGTGACTCTTGCTCTTTTGCTCTTGACTCTGGCCGCTTGCTGCTGTTATCATCGTGGCTGCTCCTGTGTTTTATCCGGTCGATTCGTAACCTCGTGGCTGCTCCTGTGTTTTATCCGGTCGATTCGTAACCTCGTGGCTGCTCCTGGGTAAAAGACTGTTGCAAAGACCTATGTTGGTAGCTGGCAGCGGAACCGAAGGCCCGGGATGAGATGAGATGAGATGAGATGAGATGAGAGGAGAAGAGAAGAAGACCTTATCCATCGCCACGAGGTCTTCACTACAGCGGACGGTCCAGCCGACTGACCGAGCAGCAGAAGCAGTAAACAAGTGGGACCAGGAGATCTCCTGACCAACACGTGGGTGCTGCGGTGAAAAAACATCCGATCAGCTATTCGGGATTTCTCCGAGTTATTACGAGTGGTGAGCATGAGTCTCGGGATCCTACGAAGCTAGTTTTAGGATAGTTATTGATAGGGGAGGGTTTAAAGTTTAAGGATATTTGTAATGTGTGCCCTATTTACGTTGTGCTGGTCGTTCCTCGTTTCCCTAAGAGTGATTATAACTGTTTGTAAGATTGTACTGTCATTAATCTGTGCATATGACATGTATTTCATAATTTTAAGTATCATGCAATAAAGATTTTCCATTTCGTACCGTTCAAACCAAGTCTACATGAGTTTTATCTCCATTACTGCTCTCGCATCTAAGTCCAGTGTCTAGAACCGTAAGGGAGAGTGATTCGAACCACTCACAGGGGTGTCTAGTGTTCCCAGACTGGCTGGAGACCAGGCCTAGACCCGCACTGACATACAGGCTGCACAGAGCCGCGTGAACCTCACAGGCTACGAGACACGCAGGGTCAGGAGAGTATCCCTTACAAATGGCTGTTTCCGATCAATCAGACCCAGGCAATGGCTGTTTCTGATAATTCAGACGCAGACATAGGACGTTACTTATGTCAGTCCAAGATATAGGGAGTTTCTGATAATTCAGGCCCAGACAATGGCTGTTTCTGTCAATCAGGCTCTGATAATGGCTGTTTCTGAAAATTCAGATACAGACAGAGGGTGTTTCTAATAATTAACACCCAGACAGTGGGCGTTTCTGATAATTCAGACCCAGAAATTTGGTGTTTCTGTTCATTCAGAACCAGACAGTGGGCGTTTCTGAAAAATCAGACACAGACAGTGGGAGTTTCTGATAATTCAAAGTCAGACAATGGCCCTTTCCAATAATTCAGAGCCAGACAGGACGTTCTTCTGCTAAATCTGTCCCAGACGGTAGGTGGTATTCATAATTCAGACCCAGACAGTGGGTGTTTCTGATAATTCAGACCCTGGCAGTGGGCGTTTCTTATATTTCAGACCCAGACAGAGGGGGTTTCTGATCATTAAGACACAGACAGTGGCTGCTTCTGATAATTCAGACCCTGACAGTGGGGGTTTGTGATAATTCAGACCCAGAAAGAGGGCGTTTCATATAAGTCATTCCAAGACAGAGGAAGCTTCTGATAATTCAGACCCAGACAATGGCTGTTTCTGATCAATCAGACCCAGACAATGACTGTTTCTGATCATTCAGACCCAGACAGAGTGTGTTTCTGATAATTAAGACCCAGACAGTGGGGGTTTCTGACAATTCAGACCCAGATAATGGCTTTTAATGATCCTTCTGACCCAGACATAGTGTGCTACAGGAAATTCAGCCTCAGGCAGTGTGTGTTTCTGTTCATTCAGACCCAGACAGTGGGTGTTTCTGATAATTCTGACCCAGACAGCTTTTGTCTCTGATAATACAGACCCAGACAATGGCTTCTTCTGCGCAGTCAGACCCAGACAGAGGGGGTTTCTGATCATTAAGACCATGAAAGTGGGAGTTTCTGATAATCCAGACGCAGACAATGGCAGAATCTGATCATTCAAACCCAGATAATGGCTGTTTCTGCGAATTCAGACCCAGACAGAGGGTGTTTCTGATAATGTAGACCCAGACAATGGGAGTTTCCAATACTTCAGACACATCAGTTGCTGTAAATGTTCATTCAGACGCAGACAGATGGGGTTTCTGATCATTCAGACGCAGACAGTGGGTGTTTCTGATAATTCAGACCCAGAGAGTGGGCGTTTCTCATAAGTCAGTCAGAGGGAGTTTCTGATAATTCAGATCCAGACAAAGGCTGCTTCTGATCAATCAGGGTCAGACAATGGCTTTTTCTGAAAATTCAGATACAGACAGAGGGTGTTTCTAATAATTAATACCCAGGCAGAGGGAGTTTCTGATAATTCAGCCCCAGAAAGTGGGTGTTTCTGTTCATTCAGAACCAGACAGTGGACGTTGCTGATAAATCAGACCCAGACAGTGGGAGTTTCTGATAATTCAAAGTCAGACAATGGCTCTTTCCGATCATTCAGAGCCAGAAAGGACATTCTTCTGATAAGTCAGAACCAGACAGAGGGTCTTTCTGATAATTCATCCCCAGACAGTGGGTGTTTCTGATAATAGAGACTCAGACAGAGGGGGTTTCTGATCATTCAGACGCAGACAGTGGGTGTTTCTGATAATTCAGACCCAGACAATGGCGGTTTCTCACCAATCAGACCCAGACAATGACTGTTTCTGATAAGTCAGAACCAGACAGAGGGTCTTTCTGATAATTCATCCCCAGACAGTGGGTGTTTCTGATAATAGAGACTCAGACAGAGGGGGTTTCTGATCATTCAGAGGCAGACAGTGGGTGTTTCTGATAATTCATACCCAGACAATGGCAGTTTCTGATCAATCAGTCCCAGACAATGGATCTTTCTGATAATTCAGACCCAGACAGGGGGCGTTTCTTATGTCAGTCCAAGACATAGGGAGTTTCTGATCAATCAGGCTCTGACAATGGCTGTTTCTGAAAATTCAGATACAGACAGAGGGTGTTTCTAATAATTAACACCCAGACAGTGGGCGTTTCTGAAAATGCAGCACCAGAAATTTGGTGTTTCTGTTCATTCAGAACCAGACAGTGGGCGTTTCTGAAAAATCAGACACAGACAGTGGGAGTTTCTGATAATTCAAAGTCAGACAATGGCCCTTTCCGATAATTCAGAGCCAGACAGGACGTTCTTCTGCTAAATCTGACCCAGACGGTAGGTGGTTTTCATAATTCAGACCCAGATATTGGGATTTTCTAATAATTCCGATCAGACAATGGCTGTTTCTGAACATTCAGTCGCAGACAGTGGGTGTTTCTGATAAATCAGAATCTGGCAGTGGGCGTTTCTTATATTTCAGACCCAGACAGAGGGTGTTACTGATCATTCAGACACAGACAGTGGCTGTTTCTGATAATTCAGAACCTGACAGTGGGGGGTTTGTGATAATTCAGACCCAGACAGAGGGCGTTTCTTGTAAGTCATTCCAAGACAGCGAAGCTTCTGATAATTCAAACCCAGACAATGGCTGTTTCTGATCAATCAGACCCAGACAATGACAGTTTCTGATAATTCAGACCCAGGCAGAGGGTGTTTCTGATAATTCATATCCAGACAATGGCTATTTCTGATCAATCAGACCCAGACATTGGATGTTTCTGATAAGTCAGACCCAGACAGAGGGCGTTTCTTATGTCAGTCCAAGACAGTGGGTGTTTCTGATAATTCTGCCCCAGACGGAGGGTGTTTCTGATAATTCAGATCCAGACAGAGGGAGTTTCTGTTAATTCAGGCCCAGACAATGGCTGTTTATGATCAATCAGGCTCAGACAATGGCTGTTTCTGATAATTCAGAACCAGAAAGCGGGTGTTTCTGTTATTAAACACCCAGACAATTATGCTTCTGATCATTCAGACACAAGCAGAGGGGGTGTCTGATCATTCAGACGCAGACAGTGGCTGCTTCTGATAATTCTGACCCAGACAGTGGTTGTTCCTGATAATTCTGACCAGAAAGTGTGTGTTTCTGATATTACAGACCCTGGCAGTGGGTATTTCTTATATTTCAAACCCAGACAGTGGGTGTTTCTGATAATTCAGCCCCAGAAAGTGGGTGTTACTGTTCATTCAGAACCAGACAGTGGACGTTTCTGATAAATCAGACCCAGACAGTGGGAGTTTCTGATAATTCAAAGTCAGACAATGGCTCTTTCCGATCATTCAGAGCCAGAAAGGACGTTCTTCTGATAAGTCAGACCCAGACAGAGCGTCTTTCTGATAATTCATCCCCAGACATTGGGTGTTTCTGATAATACAGACCCAGACAGAGGGGGTTTCTGATCATTCAGACGCAGACAGTAGGTGTTTCTGATAATTCAGACCCAGACAATGGCTGTTTCCGATCAATCAGACCCAGGCAATGGCTGTTTCTGATAATTCAGATGCAGACATAGGGCGTTTCTTATGTCAGTCCAAGATATAGGGAGTTTCTGATAATTCAGGCCCAGACAATGGCTGTTTCTGATCAATCAGGCTCTGATAATGGCTGTTTCTGAAAATTCAGATACAGGCAGAGGGTGTTTCTAATAATTAACACCCAGACAGTGGGCGTTTCTGATAATTCAGACCCAGAAATTTGGTGTTTCTGTTCATTCAGAACCAGACAGTGGGCGTTTCTGAAAAATCAGACACAGACAGTGGGAGTTTCTGATAATTCAAAGTCAGACAATGGCCCTTTCCGATAATTCAGAGCCAGACAGGACGTTCTTCTGCTAAATCTGTCCCAGACGGTAGGTGGTATTCATAATTCAGACCCAGACAGTGGGATTTTCTAATAATTCAGATCAGACAATGGCTGTTTCTGAACATTCAGTCCCAGACAGTGGGTGTTTCTGATAAGTCAGACCCTGGCAGTGGGCGTTTCTTATATTTCAGACCCAGACAGAGGGGGTTTCTGATCATTAAGACACAGACAGTGGCTGCTTCTGATAATTCAGACCCTGACAGTGGGGGTTTGTGATAATTCAGACCCAGACAGAGGGCGTTTCATATAAGTCATTCCAAGACAGAGGAAGCTTCTGATAATTCAGACCCAGACAATGGCTGTTTCTGATCAATCAGACCCAGACAATGACTGTTTCTGATAATTCAGACCCAGACAGAGTGTGTTTCTGATAATTAAGACCCAGACAGTGGGGGTTTCTGACAATTCAGACCCAGATAATGGCTTTTAATGATCCTTCTGACCCAGACGTAGTGTGCTACAGGAAATTCAGCCTCAGGCAGTGTGTGTTTCTGATCATTCATACCCAGACAGTGGGTGTTTCTGATAATTCTGACCCAGACAGCTTTTGTCTCTGATAATACAGACCCAGACAATGGCTTCTTCTGCGCAGTCAGACCCAGACAGAGGGGGTTTCTGATCATTAAGACCCTGAAAGTGGGAGTTTCTGATAATCCAGACGCAGACAATGGCAGAATCTGATCATTCAAACCCAGACAATGGCTGTTTCTGCTAATTCAGACCCAGACAGAGGGTGTTTCTGATAATGTAGACCCAGACAATGGGAGTTTCCAATACTTCAGACACATCAGTTGCTGTAAATGATCATTCAGACCCAGACAGATGGGGTTTCTGATCATTCAGACGCAGACAGTGGGTGTTTCTGATAATTCAGACCCGGAGAGTGGGCGTTTCTCATAAGTCAGTCAGAGGGAGTTTCTGATCATTCAGATCCAGACAAAGGCTGCTTCTGATCAATCAGGGTCAGACAATGGCTTTTTCTGAAAATTCAGATACAGACAGAGGGTGTTTCTAACAATTAATACCCAGGCAGAGGGAGTTTCTGATAATTCAGCCCCAGAAAGTGGGTGTTTCTGTTCATTCAGAACCAGACAGTGGACGTTTCTGATAAATCAGACCCAGACAGTGGGAGTTTCTGATAATAGAGACTCAGACAGAGGGGGTTTCTGATCATTCAGACGCAGACAGTGGGTGTTTCTTATAATTCAGACACAGACAATGGCTGTTTCCGATCAATCAGACCCAGGCAATGGCTGTTTCTGATAATTCAGATGCAGACATATGGCGTTTCTTATGTCAGTCCAAGATATAGGGAGTTTCTGATAATTCAGGCCCAGACAATGGCTGTTTCTGATCAATCAGGCTCTGATAATGGCTGTTTCTGAAAATTCAGATACAGGCAGAGGGTGTTTCTAATAATTAACACCCAGACAGTGGGCGTTTCTGATAACTCAGACCCAGAAATTTGGTGTTTCTGTTCATTCAGAACCAGACAGTGGGCGTTTCTGAAAAATCAGACACAGACAGTGGGAGTTTCTGATAATTCAAAGTCAGACAATGGCCCTTTCCGATAATTCAGAGCCAGACAGGACGTTATTCTGATAAATCTGTCCCAGACGGTAGGTGGTATTCATAATTCAGACCCAGATAGTGGGATTTTCTAATAATTCAGATCAGACAATGGCTGTTTCTGAACATTCAGTCCCAGACAGTGGGTGTTTCTGATAAGTCAGACCCTGGCAGTGGGCGTTTCTTATATTTCAGTCCCAGACAGAGGGGGTTTCTGATCATTAAGACACAGACAGTGGCTGCTTCTGATAATTCAGACCCTGATAGTGGGGGTTTGTGATAATTCAGACCCAGACAGAGGGCGTTTCTGACAATTCAGACCCAGATAATGGCTTTTAATGATCCTGCTGACCCAGACGTAGTGTGCTACAGGAAATTCAGCCTCAGGCAGTGTGTGTTTCTGATCATTCAGACCCAGACAGTGGGTGTTTCTGATAATTCTGACCCAGACAGCTTTTGTCTCTGATAATACAGACCCAGACAATCGCTTCTTCTGCGCATTCAGTCCCAGACAGAGGGGGTTTCTGATCATTAAGACCCTCAAAGTGGGAGTTTCTGATATTCCAGACGCAGACAATGGCAGAATCTGATCATTCAAACCCAGACAATGGCTGTTTCTGCTAATTCAGACCCAGACAGAGGGAGTTTCTGATAATGTAGACCCAGACAATGGGAGTTTCCAATAATTCAGACACAGACAGTTGCTGTAAATGATCATTCAGACGCAGACAGTGGGTGTTTCTGATAATTCAGACCCAGAGAGTGGGCGTTTCTCATAAGTCAGTCAGAGGGAGTTTCTGATAATTCAGACCCAGACAATGGCTGCTTCTGATCAATCAGGCTCAGACAATGGCTTTTTCTGAAAATTCAGATACAGACAGAGGGTGTTTCTAACAATTAATACCCAGGCAGAGGGAGTTTCTGATAATTCAGCCCCAGAAAGTGGGTGTTTCTGTTCATTCAGACCCAGACAGTGGGAGTTTCTGATAATTCAAAGTCATACAATGGCCCTTTCAGATAATTCAGAGCCAGACAGGACGTTCTTCTGCTAAATCTGACCCAGACGGTAGGTGGTTTTCACAATTCAGATCCAGATATTGGGATTTTCTAATAATTCCGATCAGACAATGGCTGTTTCTGAACATTCAGTCGCAGACAATTGGTGTTTCTGATAATTCAAACCCTGGCAGTGGGCGTTTCTTATATTTCAGACCCAGACAGAGGGGGTTTCTGATCATTCAGACACAGACAGTGGCTGTTTCTGATAATTCAGAACCTGACAGTGGGGGTTTGTGATAATTCAGACCCAGACAGAGGGTGTTTCCTGTAAGTCATTCCAAGACAGCGAAGCTTCTGATAATTCAAACCCAGACAATGGCTGTTTCTGATCAATCAGACCCAAACAACGACTGTTTCTGATAATTCAGACCCAGGCAGAGGGTGTTTCTGATAATTCATAGCCAGACAATGGCTATTTCTGATCAATCAGACCCAGACATTGTATGTTTCTGATAAGTCAGACCCAGACAGAGGGCGTTTCTTATTTCAGTCCAAGACAGTGGGTGTTTCTGATAATTCTGCCCCAGACGCAGGGTGTTTCTGATAATTCAGATCCAGACAGAGGGAGTTTCTGTTAATTCAGGCCCAGACAATGGCTGTTTATGATCAATCAGGCTCAGACAATGGCTGTTTCTGATAATTCAGAACCAGAAAGCGGGTGTTTCTGTTAATACACACCCAGGCAATTATGCTTCTGACCATTCAGACACAGACAGAGGGGGTGTCTGATCATTCAGAAGCAGGCAGTGGCTGCTTGTGATAATTCTGACCCAGACAGTGGTTGTTTCTGATAATTCTGACCCAGACAGTGGGTGTTTCTGATATTACAGACCCTGGCAGTGGGTATTTCTTATATTTCAAACCCAGACAGTGGGTGTTTCTGATAATTCAGCCCCAGAAAGTGGGGGTTTCTGTTCATTCAGAACCAGACAGTGGACGTTTCTGATAAATCAGACCCAGACAGTGGGAGTTTCTGATAATTCAAAGTCAGACAATGGCTCTTTCCGATCATTCAGAGCCAGAAAGGACGTTCTTCCGAGAAGTCAGACCCAGACAGAGCGTCTTTCTGATAATTCATCCCCAGACAGCGGGTGTTTCTGATAATACAGACCCAGACAGAGGGGGTTTCTGATCATTCAGACGCAGACAGTGGGTGTTTCTTATAATTCAGACACAGACAATGGCTGTTTCCGATCAATCAGACCCAGGCAATGGCTGTTTCTGATCATTCAGACCCAGACAGAGGGCGTTTCTTATGTCAGTCCAAGACAGAGGGAGTTTCTGATAATTCAGGCCCAGACAATGGCTGTTTCTGATCAATCAGGCTCTGATAATGGCTGTTTCTGAAAATTCAGATACAGACAGAGGGTGTTTCTAATAATTAACACCCAGACAGTGGGCGTTTCTGATAATGCAGCCCCAGAAATTTGGTGTTTCTGTTCATTCAGAACCAGACAGTGGGCGTTTCTGATAAATCAGACCCAGACAGTGGGCGTTTCTGATAATTCAAAGTCAGACAATGGCCCTTTCAGATAATTCAGAGCCAGACAGGACGTTCTTCTGCTAAATCTGACCCAGACGGTAGGTGGTTTTCACAATTCAGATCCAGATATTGGGATTTTCTAATAATTCCGATCAGACAATGGCTGTTTCTGAACATTCAGTCGCAGACAATTGGTGTTTCTGATAATTCAAACCCTGGCAGTGGGCGTTTCTTATATTTCAGACCCAGACAGAGGGGGTTTCTGATCATTCAGACACAGACAGTGGCTGTTTCTGATAATTCAGAACCTGACAGTGGGGGTTTGTGATAATTCAGACCCAGACAGAGGGTGTTTCCTGTAAGTCATTCCAAGACAGCGAAGCTTCTGATAATTCAAACCCAGACAATGGCTGTTTCTGATCAATCAGACCCAAACAACGACTGTTTCTGATAATTCAGACCCAGGAAGAGGGTGTTTCTGATAATTCATACCCAGACAATGGCTATTTCTGATCAATCAGAACCAGACATTGGATGTTTCTGATAAGTCAGACCCAGACAGAGTGCGTTTCTTATGTCAGTCCAAGACAGTGGGTGTTTCTGATAATTCTGCCCCAGACGGAGGGTGTTTCTGATAATTCAGATCCAGACAGAGGGAGTTTCTGTTAATTCAGGCCCAGACAATGGCTGTTTATGATCAATCAGGCTCAGACAATGGCTGTTTCTGATAATTCAGAACCAGAAAGCGGGTGTTTCTGTTAATACACACCCAGGCAATTATGCTTCTGATCATTCAGACACAGACAGAGGGGGGTGTCTGATCATTCAGAAGCAGACAGTGGCGGCTTGTGATAATTCTGACCCAGACAGTGGTTGTTTCTGATAATTCTGACCCAGACAGTGGGTGTTTCTGATATTACAGACCCTGGCAGTGGGTATTTCTTATATTTCAAACCCAGACAGTGGGTGTTTCTGATAATTCAGCCCCAGAAAGTGGGTGTTTCTGTTCATTCAGAACCAGACAGTGGACGTTTCTGATAAATCAGACCCAGACAGTGGGAGTTTCTGATAATTCAAAGTCAGACAATGGCTCTTTCCGATCATTCAGAGCCAGAAAGGACGTTCTTCTGATAAGTCAGACCCAGACAGAGCGTCTTTCTGATAATTCATCCCCAGACAGCGGGTGTTTCTGATAATACAGACCCAGACAGAGGGGGTTTCTGATCATTCAGACGCTGACAGTGGGTGTTTCTGATAATTCAGACCCAGACAAAGGCTGCTTCTGATCAATGAGGGTCAGACATTGGTTTTTCTGATAATTCAGACCCAGACAGAGGGCGTTTAATATACGTCATTCCAAGACAGAGGAAGCTTCTGATAATTCAGACCCAGACAATGGCTGTTTCTGATCAATCAGACCCAGACAATGACTGTTTCTGATAATGGCTTTTCATGATCCTTCTGACCCAGACGTAGTGTGCTACAGGAAATTCAGCCTCAGGCAGTGTGTGTTTCTGATCATTCAGACCCAGACAGTGGGTGTTTCTGATAATTCTGACCCAGACAGCTTTTGTCTCTGATAATACAGACCCAGACAATGGCTTCTTCCGCGCAGTCAGACCCAGACAGAGGGGGTTTCTGATCATTAAGACCCTGAAAGTGGGAGTTTCTGATATTCCAGACGCAGACAATGGCAGAATCTGATCATTCAAACCCAGACAATGGCTGTTTCTGCTAATTCAGACCCAGACAGAGGGTGTTTCTGATAATGTAGACCCAGACAATGGGAGTTTCCAATAATTCAGACACAGACAGTTGCTGTAAATGATCATTCAGACCCAGACAGATGGGGTTTCTGATCATTCAGACGCAGACAGTGGGTGTTTCTGATAATTCAGACCCAGAGAGTGGGCGTTTCTCATAAGTCAGTCAGAGGGAGTTTCTGATAATTCAGACCCAGACAACGGCTGCTTCTGATCAATCAGGCTCAGACAATGGCTTTTTCTGAAAATTCAGATACAGACAGAGGGTGTTTCTAATAATTAATACCCAGGCAGAGGGAGTTTCTGATAATTCAGCCCCAGAAAGTGGGTGTTTCTGTTCATTCAGAACCAGACAGTGGGCGTTTCTGATAAATCAGACCCAGACAGTGGGCGTTTCTGATAATTCAAAGTCAGACAATGGCCCTTTCAGATAATTCAGAGCCAGACAGGACGTTCTTCTGCTAAATCTGAGCCAGACGGTAGGTGGTTTTCATAATTCAGATCCAGATATTGGGATTTTCTAATAATTCTGATCAGACAATGGCTGTTTCTGAACATTCAGTCGCAGACAATTGGTGTTTCTGATAATTCAAACCCTGGCAGTGAGTGTTTCTTATATTTCAGACCCAGACAGAGGGGGTTTCTGATCATTCAGACACAGACAGTGGCTGTTTCTGATAATTCAGAACCTGACAGTGGGGGTTTGTGATAATTCAGACCCAGACAGAGGGCGTTTCTTGTAAGTCATTCCAAGACAGCGAAGCTTCTGATAATTCAGACCCAGACAATGGCTGTTTCTGATCAATCAGGCTCTGACAATGGCTGTTTCTGAAAATTCAGACCCAGACAGTGGGTGTTTCTGATCATTCAGACCCAGACAGTGGGTGTTTCTGATAATTCTGACCCAGACAGCTTTTGTCTCTGATAATACAGACCCAGACAATGGCTTCTTCTGCGCAGTCAGACCCAGACAGAGGCGGTTTCTGATCATTAAGACCCTGAAAGTGGGAGTTTCTGATAATCCAGACGCAGACAATGGCTGAATCTGATCATTCAAACCCAGACAATGGCTGTTTCTGCTAATTCAGACCCAGACAGAGGGTGTTACTGATAATGTAGACCCCGACAATGGGAGTTTCCAATAATTCAGACACAGACAGTTGCTGTAAATGATCATTCAGACCCAGACAGATGGGGTTTCTGATAATTCAGACCCAGAGAGTGGGCGTTTCTCATAAGTCAGTCAGAGGGAGTTTCTGATAATTCAGACCCAGACAACGGCTGCTTCTGATCAATCAGGCTCTGACAATGGCTGTTTCTGAAAATTCAGATACAGACAGAGGGTGTTTCTAATAATTAACACCCAGACAGTGGGCGTTTCTGATAATGCAGCCCCAGAAATTTGGTGTTTCTGTTCATTCAGAACCAGACAGTGGGCGTTTCTCACAAATCAGACACAGACAGTGGGAGTTTCTGATAATTCAAAGTCAGACAATGGCCCTTTCCGATAATTCAGAGCCAGACAGGACGTTCTTCTGCTAAATCTGTCCCAGACGGTAGGTGGTATTCATAATTCAGACCCAGATAGTGGGATTTTCTAATAATTCAGATCAGGCAATGGCTGTTTCTGAACATTCAGTCCCAGACAGTGGGTGTTTCTGATAAGTCAGACCCTGGCAGTGGGCGTTTCTTATATTTCAGACCCAGACAGAGGGGGTTTCTGATCATTAAGACACAGACAATGGCTGCTTCTGATAATTCAGACCCTGACAGTGGGGGTTTGTGATAATTCAGACCAGACAGAGGGCGTTTCATATACGTCATTCCAAGACAGAGGAAGCTTCTGATAATTCAGACCCAGACAATGGCTGTTTCTGATCAATCAGACCCAGACAATGGCTGTTTCTGATAATTCAGACTCAGACAGAGGGTGATTCTGATCATTAAGACCCAGACAGTGGGGGTTTCTGACAATTCAGACCCAGATAATGGCTTTTAACGATCCTTCTGACCCAGACGTAGTGTGCTACAGGAAATTCAGCCTCAGGCAGTGTGTGATTCTGATCATTCAGACCCAGACAGCGGGTGTTTCTGATAATTCTGACCCAGACAGCTTTTGTCTCTGATAATACAGACCCAGACAATGGCTTCTTCTGCGCAGTCAGACCCAGACAGAGGCGGTTTCTGATCATTAAGACCCTGAAAGTGGGAGTTTCTGTTAATCCAGACGCAGACAATGGCAGAATCTGATCATTCAAACCCAGACAATGGCTGTTTCTGCTAATTCAGACCCAGACAGAGGGTGTTTCTGATAATGTAGACCCAGACAATGGGAGTTTCCAATAATTCAGACACAGACAGTTGCTGTAAATGATCATTCAGACCCAGACAGATGGGGTTTCTGATCATTCAGACGCAGACAGTGGGTGTTTCTGATAATTCAGACCCAGAGAGTGGGCGTTTCTCATAAGTCAGTCAGAGGGAGTTTCTGATAATTCAGACTCAGACAACGGCTGCTTCTGATCAATCAGGCTCAGACAATGGCTTTTTCTGAAAATTCAGATACAGACAGAGGGTGTTTCTAATAATTAATACCCAGGCAGAGGGATTTTCTGATAATTCAGCCCCAGAAAGTGGGTGTTTCTGTTCATTCAGAACCAGACAGTGGGCGTTTCTGATAAATCAGACCCAGACAGTGGGAGTTTCTGATCATTCAAAGTCATACAATGGCCCTTTCAGATAATTCAGAGCCAGACAGGACGTTTTTCTGCTAAATCTGACCCAAACGGTAGATGGTTTTCATAATTCAGATCCAGATATTGGGATTTTCTAATAATTCCGATCAGACAATGGCTGTTTCTGAACATTCAGTCGCAGATAATTGGTGTTTCTGATAATTCAAACCCTGGCAGTTGGCGTTTCTTATATTTCAGACCCAGACAGAGGGGGTTTCTGATCATTCAGACACAGACAGTGGCTGTTTCTGATAATTCAGAACCTGACAGTGGGGGTTTGTGATAATTCAGACCCAGACAGAGGGCGTTTCTTGTAAGTCATTCCAAGACAGCGAAGCTTCTGATAATTCAGACCCAGACAATGGCTGTTTCTGATCAATCAGACCCAAACAACGACTGTTTCTGATAATTCAGACCCAGGCAGAGGGTGTTTCTGATCATTCATACCCAGACAATGGCTATTTCTGATCAATCAGTCCCAGACATTGGATGTTTCTGATAAGTCAGACCCAGACAGAGTGCGTTTCTTATGTCAGTCCAAGACAGTGGGTGTTTCTGATAATTCTGCCCCAGACGGAGGGTGTTTCTGATAATTCAGATCCAGACAGAGGGAGTTTCTGTTAATTCAGGCCCAGACAATGGCTGTTTATGATCAATCAGGCTCAGACAATGGCTGTTTCTGATAATTCAGAACCAGAAAGCGGGTGTTTCTGTTAATACACACCCAGGCAATTATGCTTCTGATCATTCAGACACAGACAGAGGGTGTGTCTGATCATTCGGAAGCAGACAGTGGCTGCTTGTGATAATTCTGACCCAGACAGTGGTTGTTTCTGATAATTCTGACCCAGACAGTGGGTGTTTCTGATATTACAGACCCTGGCAGTGGGTATTTCTTATATTTCAAACCCAGACAGTGGGTGTTTCTGATAATTCAGCCCCAGAAAGTGGGTGTTTCTGTTCATTCAGAACCAGACAGTGGACGTTTCTGATAAATCAGACCCAGACAGTGGGAGTTTCTGATAATTCAAAGTCAGACAATGGCTCTTTCCGATCATTCAGAGCCAGAAAGGACGTTCTTCTGATAAGTCAGACCCAGACAGAGCGTCTTTCTGATAATTCATCCCCAGACAGCGGGTGTTTCTGAAAATACAGACCCAGACAGAGGGGGTTTCTGATCATTCAGACGCAGACAGTGGGTGTTTCTGATAATTCAGACCCAGACAATGGCTGTTTCCGATCAATCAGATCCAGGCAATGGCTGTTTCTGATAATTCAGACCCAGACAGAGGGCGTTTCTTATGTCAGTCCAAGACATAGGGAGTTTCTGATAATTCAGGCCCAGACAATGGCTGTTTCTGATCAATCAGGCTCTGATAATGGCTGTTTCTGAAAATTCAGATACAGACAGAGGGTGTTTCTAATAATTAACACCCAGACAGTGGGCGTTTCTGATAATGCAGCCCCAGAAATGTGGTGTTTCTGTTCATTGAGAACCAGACAGTGGGCGTTTCTGATAAATCAGACACAGACAGTGGGAGTTTCTGATAATTCAAAGTCAGACAATGGCCCTTTCCGATAATTCAGAGCCAGACAGGACGTTCTTCTGCTAAATCTGTCCCAGACGGTAGGTGGTATTCATAATTCAGCCCCAGATAGTGGAATTTTCTAATAATTGAGATCAGACAATGGCTGTTTCTGAACATTCAGTCCCAGACAGTGGGTGTTTCTGATAAGTCAGACCCTGGCAGTGGGCGTTTCTTATATTTCAGACGCAGACAGAGGTGGTTTCTGATCATTAAGACACAGAGAGTGGCTGCTTCTGATAATTCAGACCCTGACAGTGGGGTTTGTGATAATTCAGACCCAGACAGAGGGCGTTTCATATACGTCATTCCAAGACAGAGGAAGCTTCTGATAATTCAGACCCAGACAATGGCTGTTTCTGATCAATCAGACCCAAACAACGACTGTTTCTGATAATTCAGACCCAGGCAGAGGGTGTTTCTGACAATTCATACCCAGACAATGGCTATTTCTGATCAATCAGTCCCAGACATTGGATGTTTCTGATAAGTCAGACCCAGACAGAGGGCGTTTCTTATGTCAGTCCAAGACAGTGGGTGTTTCTGATAATTCTGCCCCAGACGGAGGGTGTTTCTGATAATTCAGATCCAGACAGAGGGAGTTTCTGTTAATTCAGGCCCAGACAATGGCTGTTTATGATCAATCAGGCTCAGACAATGGCTGTTTCTGATAATTCAGAACCAGAAAGCGGGTGTTTCTGTTAATACACACCCAGGCAATTATGCTTCTGATCATTCAGACACAGACAGAGGGGGTGTCTGATCATTCAGAAGCAGACAGTGGCTGCTTGTGATAATTCTGACCCAGACAGTGGTTGTTTCTGATAATTCTGACCCAGACAGTGGGTGTTTCTGATATTACAGACCCTGGCAGTGGGTATTTCTTTTATTTCAAACCCAGACAGTGGGTGTTTCTGATAATTCAGCCCCAGAAAGTGGGTGTTTCTGTTCATTCAGAACCAGACAGTGGACGTTTCTGATAAATCAGACCCAGACAGTGGGAGTTTCTGATAATTCAAAGTCAGACAATGGCCCTTTCAGATAATTCAGAGCCAGACAGGACGTTCTTCTGCTAAATCTGAGCCAGACGGTAGGTGGTTTTCATAATTCAGATCCAGATATTGGGATTTTCTAATAATTCTGATCAGACAATGGCTGTTTCTGAACATTCAGTCGCAGACAATTGGTGTTTCTGATAATTCAAACCCTGGCAGTGAGTGTTTCTTATATTTCAGACCCAGACAGAGGGGGTTTCTGATCATTCAGACACAGACAGTGGCTGTTTCTGATAATTCAGAACCTGACAGTGGGGGTTTGTGATAATTCAGACCCAGACAGAGGGCGTTTCTTGTAAGTCATTCCAAGACAGCGAAGCTTCTGATAATTCAGACCCAGACAATGGCTGTTTCTGATCAATCAGGCTCTGACAATGGCTGTTTCTGAAAATTCAGACCCAGACAGTGGGTGTTTCTGATCATTCAGACCCAGACAGTGGGTGTTTCTGATAATTCTGACCCAGACAGCTTTTGTCTCTGATAATACAGACCCAGACAATGGCTTCTTCTGCGCAGTCAGACCCAGACAGAGGCGGTTTCTGATCATTAAGACCCTGAAAGTGGGAGTTTCTGATAATCCAGACGCAGACAATGGCTGAATCTGATCATTCAAACCCAGACAATGGCTGTTTCTGCTAATTCAGACCCAGACAGAGGGTGTTACTGATAATGTAGACCCAGACAATGGGAGTTTCCAATAATTCAGACACAGACAGTTGCTGTAAATGATCATTCAGACCCAGACAGATGGGTTTCTGATAATTCAGACCCAGAGAGTGGGCGTTTCTCATAAGTCAGTCAGAGGGAGTTTCTGATAATTCAGACCCAGACAACGGCTGCTTCTGATCAATCAGGCTCTGACAATGGCTGTTTCTGAAAATTCAGATACAGACAGAGGGTGTTTCTAATAATTAACACCCAGACAGTGGGCGTTTCTGATAATGCAGCCCCAGAAATTTGGTGTTTCTGTTCATTCAGAACCAGACAGTGGGCGTTTCTGACAAATCAGACACAGACAGTGGGAGGTTCTGATAATTCAAAGTCAGACAATGGCCCTTTCCGATAATTCAGAGCCAGACAGGACGTTCTTCTGCTAAATCTGTCCCAGACGGTAGGTGGTATTCATAATTCAGACCCAGATAGTGGGATTTTCTAATAATTCAGATCAGGCAATGGCTGTTTCTGAACATTCAGTCCCAGACAGTGGGTGTTTCTGATAAGTCAGACCCTGGCAGTGGGCGTTTCTTATATTTCAGACCCAGACAGAGGGGGTTTCTGATCATAAGACACAGACAGTGGCTGCTTCTGATAATTCAGACCCTGACAGTGGGGGTTTGTGATAATTCAGACCAGACAGAGGGCGTTTCATATACGTCATTCCAAGACAGAGGAAGCTTCTGATAATTCAGACCCAGACAATGGCTGTTTCTGATCAATCAGACCCAGACAATGGCTGTTTCTGATAATTCAGACCCAGACAGAGGGTGATTCTGATCATTAAGACCCAGACAGTGGGGGTTTCTGACAATTCAGACCCAGATAATGGCTTTTAACGATCCTTCTGACCCAGACGTAGTGTGCTACAGGAAATTCAGCCTCAGGCAGTGTGTGATTCTGATCATTCAGACCCAGACAGCGGGTGTTTCTGATAATTCTGACCCAGACAGCTTTTGTCTCTGATAATACAGACCCAGACAATGGCTTCTTCTGCGCAGTCAGACCCAGACAGAGGCGGTTTCTGATCATTAAGACCCTGAAAGTGGGAGTTTCTGTTAATCCAGACGCAGACAATGGCAGAATCTGATCATTCAAACCCAGACAATGGCTGTTTCTGCTAATTCAGACCCAGACAGAGGGTGTTTCTGATAATGTAGACCCAGACAATGGGAGTTTCCAATAATTCAGACACAGACAGTTGCTGTAAATGATCATTCAGACCCAGACAGATGGGGTTTCTGATCATTCAGACGCAGACAGTGGGTGTTTCTGATAATTCAGACCCAGAGAGTGGGCGTTTCTCATAAGTCAGTCAGAGGGAGTTTCTGATAATTCAGACTCAGACAACGGCTGCTTCTGATCAATCAGGCTCAGACAATGGCTTTTTCTGAAAATTCAGATACAGACAGAGGGTGTTTCTAATAATTAATACCCAGGCAGAGGGAGTTTCTGATAATTCAGCCCCAGAAAGTGGGTGTTTCTGTTCATTCAGAACCAGACAGTGGGCGTTTCTGATAAATCAGACCCAGACAGTGGGAGTTTCTGATCATTCAAAGTCATACAATGGCCCTTTCAGATAATTCAGAGCCAGACAGGACGTTTTTCTGCTAAATCTGACCCAAACGGTAGATGGTTTTCATAATTCAGATCCAGATATTGGGATTTTCTAATAATTCCGATCAGACAATGGCTGTTTCTGAACATTCAGTCGCAGATAATTGGTGTTTCTGATAATTCAAACCCTGGCAGTGGGCGTTTCTTATATTTCAGACCCAGACAGAGGGGGTTTCTGATCATTCAGACACAGACAGTGGCTGTTTCTGATAATTCAGAACCTGACAGTGGGGGTTTGTGATAATTCAGACCCAGACAGAGGGCGTTTCTGGTAAGTCATTCCAAGACAGCGAAGCTTCTGATAATTCAGACCCAGACAATGGCTGTTTCTGATCAATCAGACCCAAACAACGACTGTTTCTGATAATTCAGACCCAGGCAGAGGGTGTTTCTGATAATTCATACCCAGACAATGGCTATTTCTGATCAATCAGTCCCAGACATTGGATGTTTCTGATAAGTCAGACCCAGACAGAGTGCGTTTCTTATGTCAGTCCAACACAGTGGGTGTTTCTGATAATTCTGCCCCAGACGGAGGGTGTTTCTGATAATTCAGATCCAGACAGAGGGAGTTTCTGTTAATTCAGGCCCAGACAATGGCTGTTTATGATCAATCAGGCTCAGACAATGGCTGTTTCTGATAATTCAGAACCAGAAAGCGGGTGTTTCTGTTAATACACACCCAGGCAATTATGCTTCTGATCATTCAGACACAGACAGAGGGTGTGTCTGATCATTCAGAAGCAGACAGTGGCTGCTTGTGATAATTCTGACCCAGACAGTGGTTGTTTCTGATAATTCTGACCCAGACAGTGGGTGTTTCTGATATTACAGACCCTGGCAGTGGGTATTTCTTATATTTCAAACCCAGACAGTGGGTGTTTCTGATAATTCAGCCCCAGAAAGTGGGTGTTTCTGTTCATTCAGAACCAGACAGTGGACGTTTCTGATAAATCAGACCCAGACAGTGGGAGTTTCTGATAATTCAAAGTCAGACAATGGCTCTTTCCGATCATTCAGAGCCAGAAAGGACGTTCTTCTGATAAGTCAGACCCAGACAGAGCGTCTTTCTGATAATTCATCCCCAGACAGCGGGTGTTTCTGATAATACAGACCCAGACAGAGGGGGTTTCTGATCATTCAGACGCAGACAGTGGGTGTTTCTGATAATTCAGACCCAGACAATGGCTGTTTCCGATCAATCAGACCCAGGCAATGGCTGTTTCTGATAATTCAGACCCAGACAGAGGGCGTTTCTTATGTCAGTCCAAGACATAGGGAGTTTCTGATAATTCAGGCCCAGACAATGGCTGTTTCTGATCAATCAGGCTCTGATAATGGCTGTTTCTGAAAATTCAGATACAGACAGAGGGTGTTTCTAATAATTAACACCCAGACAGTGGGCGTTTCTGATAATGCAGCCCCAGAAATTTGGTGTTTCTGTTCATTCAGAACCAGACAGTGGGCGTTTCTGATAAATCAGACACAGACAGTGGGAGTTTCTGATAATTCAAAGTCAGACAATGGCCCTTTCCGATAATTCAGAGCCAGACAGGACGTTCTTCTGCTAAATCTGTCCCAGACGGTAGGTGGTATTCATAATTCAGACCCAGATAGTGGATTTTCTAATAATTCAGATCAGACAATGGCTGTTTCTGAACATTCAGTCCCAGACAGTGGGTGTTTCTGATAAGTCAGACCCTGGCAGTGGGCGTTTCTTATATTTCAGACGCAGACAGAGGGGGTTTCTGATCATTAAGACACAGAGAGTGGCTGCTTCTGATAATTCAGACCCTGACAGTGGGGGTTTGTGATAATTCAGACCCAGACAGAGGGCGTTTCATATACGTCATTCCAAGACAGAGGAAGCTTCTGATAATTCAGACCCAGACAATGGCTGTTTCTGATCAATCAGACCCAAACAACGACTGTTTCTGATAATTCAGACCCAGGCAGAGGGTGTTTCTGACAATTCATACCCAGACAATGGCTATTTCTGATCAATCAGTCCCAGACATTGGATGTTTCTGATAAGTCAGACCCAGACAGAGGGCGTTTCTTATGTCAGTCCAAGACAGTGGGTGTTTCTGATAATTCTGCCCCAGACGGAGGGTGTTTCTGATAATTCAGATCCAGACAGAGGGAGTTTCTGTTAATTCAGGCCCAGACAATGGCTGTTTATGATCAATCAGGCTCAGACAATGGCTGTTTCTGATAATTCAGAACCAGAAAGCGGGTGTTTCTGTTAATACACACCCAGGCAATTATGCTTCTGATCAGTCAGACACAGACAGAGGGTGTGTCTGATCATTCAGAAGCAGACAGTGGCTGCTTGTGTTAATTCTGACCCAGACAGTGGTTGTTTCTGATAATTCTGACCCAGACAGTGGGTGTTTCTGATATTACAGACCCTGGCAGTGGGTATTTCTTATATTTCAAACCCAGACAGTGGGTGTTTCTGATAATTCAGCCCCAGAAAGTGGGTGTTTCTGTTCATTCAGAACCAGACAGTGGACGTTTCTGATAAATCAGACCCAGACAGTGGGAGTTTCTGATAATTCAAAGTCAGACAATGGCCCTTTCAGATAATTCAGAGCCAGACAGGACGTTCTTCTGCTAAATCTGACCCAGACGGTAGGTGGTTTTCATAATTCAGATCCAGATATTGGGATTTTCTAATAATTCTGATCAGACAATGGCTGTTTCTGAACATTCAGTCGCAGACAATTGGTGTTTCTGATAATTCAAACCCTGGCAGTGAGTGTTTCTTATATTTCAGACCCAGACAGAGGGGGTTTCTGATCATTCAGACACAGACAGTGGCTGTTTCTGATAATTCAGAACCTGACAGTGGGGGTTTGTGATAATTCAGACCCAGACAGAGGGCGTTTCTTGTAAGTCATTCCAAGACAGCGAAGCTTCTGATAATTCAGACCCAGACAATGGCTGTTTCTGATCAATCAGGCTCTGACAATGGCTGTTTCTGAAAATTCAGACCCAGACAGTGGGTGTTTCTGATCATTCAGACCCAGACAGTGGGTGTTTCTGATAATTCTGACCCAGACAGCTTTTGTCTCTGATAATACAGACCCAGACAATGGCTTCTTCTGCGCAGTCAGACCCAGACAGAGGCGGTTTCTGATCATTAAGACCCTGAAAGTGGGAGTTTCTGATAATCCAGACGCAGACAATGGCTGAATCTGATCATTCAAACCCAGACAATGGCTGTTTCTGCTAATTCAGACCCAGACAGAGGGTGTTACTGATAATGTAGACCCAGACAATGGGAGTTTCCAATAATTCAGACACAGACAGTTGCTGTAAATGATCATTCAGACCCAGACAGATGGGGTTTCTGATAATTCAGACCCAGAGAGTGGGCGTTTCTCATAAGTCAGTCAGAGGGAGTTTCTGATAATTCAGACCCAGACAACGGCTGCTTCTGATCAATCAGGCTCTGACAATGGCTGTTTCTGAAAATTCAGATACAGACAGAGGGTGTTTCTAATAATTAACACCCAGACAGTGGGCGTTTCTGATAATGCAGCCCCAGAAATTTGGTGTTTCTGTTCATTCAGAACCAGACAGTGGGCGTTTCTGACAAATCAGACACAGACAGTGGGAGTTTCTGATAATTCAAAGTCAGACAATGGCCCTTTCCGATAATTCAGAGCCAGACAGGACGTTCTTCTGCTAAATCTGTCCCAGACGGTAGGTGGTATTCATAATTCAGACCCAGATAGTGGGATTTTCTAATAATTCAGATCAGGCAATGGCTGTTTCTGAACATTCAGTCCCAGACAGTGGGTGTTTCTGATAAGTCAGACCCTGGCAGTGGGCGTTTCTTATATTTCAGACCCAGACAGAGGGGGTTTCTGATCATTAAGACACAGACAGTGGCTGCTTCTGATAATTCAGACCCTGACAGTGGGGGTTTGTGATAATTCAGACCAGACAGAGGGCGTTTCATATACGTCATTCCAAGACAGAGGAAGCTTCTGATAATTCAGACCCAGACAATGGCTGTTTCTGATCAATCAGACCCAGACAATGGCTGTTTCTGATAATTCAGACCCAGACAGAGGGTGATTCTGATCATTAAGACCCAGACAGTGGGGGTTTCTGACAATTCAGACCCAGATAATGGCTTTTAACGATCCTTCTGACCCAGACGTAGTGTGCTACAGGAAATTCAGCCTCAGGCAGTGTGTGATTCTGATAATTCAGACCCAGACAGCGGGTGTTTCTGATAATTCTGACCCAGACAGCTTTTGTCTCTGATAATACAGACCCAGACAATGGCTTCTTCTGCGCAGTCAGACCCAGACAGAGGCGGTTTCTGATCATTAAGACCCTGAAAGTGGGAGTTTCTGTTAATCCAGACGCAGACAATGGCAGAATCTGATCATTCAAACCCAGACAATGGCTGTTTCTGCTAATTCAGACCCAGACAGAGGGTGTTTCTGACAATGTAGACCCAGACAATGGGAGTTTCCAATAATTCAGACACAGACAGTTGCTGTAAATGATCATTCAGACCCAGACAGATGGGGTTTCTGATCATTCAGACGCAGACAGTGGGTGTTTCTGATAATTCAGACCCAGAGAGTGGGCGTTTCTCATAAGTCAGTCAGAGGGAGTTTCTGATAATTCAGACTCAGACAACGGCTGCTTCTGATCAATCAGGCTCAGACAATGGCTTTTTCTGAAAATTCAGATACAGACAGAGGGTGTTTCTAATAATTAATACCCAGGCAGAGGGAGTTTCTGATAATTCAGCCCCAGAAAGTGGGTGTTTCTGTTCATTCAGAACCAGACAGTGGGCGTTTCTGATAAATCAGACCCAGACAGTGGGAGTTTCTGATCATTCAAAGTCATACAATGGCCCTTTCAGATAATTCAGAGCCAGACAGGACGTTTTTCTGCTAAATCTGACCCAAACGGTAGATGGTTTTCATAATTCAGATCCAGATATTGGGATTTTCTAATAATTCCGATCAGACAATGGCTGTTTCTGAACATTCAGTCGCAGATAATTGGTGTTTCTGATAATTCAAACCCTGGCAGTGGGCGTTTCTTATATTTCAGACCCAGACAGAGGGGGTTTCTGATCATTCAGACACAGACAGTGGCTGTTTCTGATAATTCAGAACCTGACAGTGGGGGTTTGTGATAATTCAGACCCAGACAGAGGGCGTTTCTGTAAGTCATTCCAAGACAGCGAAGCTTCTGATAATTCAGACCCAGACAATGGCTGTTTCTGATCAATCAGACCCAAACAACGACTGTTTCTGATAATTCAGACCCAGGCAGAGGGTGTTTCTGATCATTCATACCCAGACAATGGCTATTTCTGATCAATCAGTCCCAGACATTGGATGTTTCTGATAAGTCAGACCCAGACAGAGTGCGTTTCTTATGTCAGTCCAAGACAGTGGGTGTTTCTGATAATTCTGCCCCAGACGGAGGGTGTTTCTGATAATTCAGATCCAGACAGAGGGAGTTTCTGTTAATTCAGGCCCAGACAATGGCTGTTTATGATCAATCAGGCTCAGACAATGGCTGTTTCTGATAATTCAGAACCAGAAAGCGGGTGTTTCTGTTAATACACACCCAGGCAATTATGCTTCTGATCATTCAGACACAGACAGAGGGTGTGTCTGATCATTCAGAAGCAGACAGTGGCTGCTTGTGATAATTCTGACCCAGACAGTGGTTGTTTCTGATAATTCTGACCCAGACAGTGGGTGTTTCTGATATTACAGACCCTGGCAGTGGGTATTTCTTATATTTCAAACCCAGACAGTGGGTGTTTCTGATAATTCAGCCCCAGAAAGTGGGTGTTTCTGTTCATTCAGAACCAGACAGTGGACGTTTCTGATAAATCAGACCCAGACAGTGGGAGTTTCTGATAATTCAAAGTCAGACAATGGCTCTTTCCGATCATTCAGAGCCAGAAAGGACGTTCTTCTGATAAGTCAGACCCAGACAGAGCGTCTTTCTGATAATTCATCCCCAGACAGCGGGTGTTTCTGAAAATACAGACCCAGACAGAGGGGGTTTCTGATCATTCAGACGCAGACAGTGGGTGTTTCTGATAATTCAGACCCAGACAATGGCTGTTTCCGATCAATCAGATCCAGGCAATGGCTGTTTCTGATAATTCAGACCCAGACAGAGGGCGTTTCTTATGTCAGTCCAAGACATAGGGAGTTTCTGATAATTCAGGCCCAGACAATGGCTGTTTCTGATCAATCAGGCTCTGATAATGGCTGTTTCTGAAAATTCAGATACAGACAGAGGGTGTTTCTAATAATTAACACCCAGACAGTGGGCGTTTCTGATAATGCAGCCCCAGAAATTTGGTGTTTCTGTTCATTGAGAACCAGACAGTGGGCGTTTCTGATAAATCAGACACAGACAGTGGGAGTTTCTGATAATTCAAAGTCAGACAATGGCCCTTTCCGATAATTCAGAGCCAGACAGGACGTTCTTCTGCTAAATCTGTCCCAGACGGTAGGTGGTATTCATAATTCAGACCCAGATAGTGGAATTTTCTAATAATTGAGATCAGACAATGGCTGTTTCTGAACATTCAGTCCCAGACAGTGGGTGTTTCTGATAAGTCAGACCCTGGCAGTGGGCGTTTCTTATATTTCAGACGCAGACAGAGGTGGTTTCTGATCATTAAGACACAGAGAGTGGCTGCTTCTGATAATTCAGACCCTGACAGTGGGGTTTGTGATAATTCAGACCCAGACAGAGGGCGTTTCATATACGTCATTCCAAGACAGAGGAAGCTTCTGATAATTCAGACCCAGACAATGGCTGTTTCTGATCAATCAGACCCAAACAACGACTGTTTCTGATAATTCAGACCCAGGCAGAGGGTGTTTCTGACAATTCATACCCAGACAATGGCTATTTCTGATCAATCAGTCCCAGACATTGGATGCTTCTGATAAGTCAGACCCAGACAGAGGGCGTTTCTTATGTCAGTCCAAGACAGTGGGTGTTTCTGATAATTCTGCCCCAGACGGAGGGTGTTTCTGATCATTCAGATCCAGACAGAGGGAGTTTCTGTTAATTCAGGCCCAGACAATGGCTGTTTATGATCAATCAGGCTCAGACAATGGCTGTTTCTGATAATTCAGAACCAGAAAGCGGGTGTTTCTGTTAATACACACCCAGGCAATTATGCTTCTGATCATTCAGACACAGACAGAGGGGGTGTCTGATCATTCAGAAGCAGACAGTGGCTGCTTGTGATAATTCTGACCCAGACAGTGGTTGTTTCTGATAATTCTGACCCAGACAGTGGGTGTTTCTGATATTACAGACCCTGGCAGTGGGTATTTCTTATATTTCAAACCCAGACAGTGGGTGTTTCTGATAATTCAGCCCCAGAAAGTGGGTGTTTCTGTTCATTCAGAACCAGACAGTGGACGTTTCTGATAAATCAGACCCAGACAGTGGGAGTTTCTGATAATTCAAAGTCAGACAATGGCCCTTTCAGATAATTCAGAGCCAGACAGGACGTTCTTCTGCTAAATCTGAGCCAGACGGTAGGTGGTTTTCATAATTCAGATCCAGATATTGGGATTTTCTAATAATTCTGATCAGACAATGGCTGTTTCTGAACATTCAGTCGCAGACAATTGGTGTTTCTGATAATTCAAACCCTGGCAGTGAGTGTTTCTTATATTTCAGACCAAGACAGAGGGGGTTTCTGATCATTCAGACACAGACAGTGGCTGTTTCTGATAATTCAGAACCTGACAGTGGGGGTTTGTGATAATTCAGACCCAGACAGAGGGCGTTTCTTGTAAGTCATTCCAAGACAGCGAAGCTTCTGATAATTCAGACCCAGACAATGGCTGTTTCTGATCAATCAGGCTCTGACAATGGCTGTTTCTGAAAATTCAGACCCAGACAGTGGGTGTTTCTGATCATTCAGACCCAGACAGTGGGTGTTTCTGATAATTCTGACCCAGACAGCTTTTGTCTCTGATAATACAGACCCAGACAATGGCTTCTTCTGCGCAGTCAGACCCAGACAGAGGCGGTTTCTGATCATTAAGACCCTGAAAGTGGGAGTTTCTGATAATCCAGACGCAGACAATGGCTGAATCTGATCATTCAAACCCAGACAATGGCTGTTTCTGCTAATTCAGACCCAGACAGAGGGTGTTACTGATAATGTAGACCCAGACAATGGGAGTTTCCAATAATTCAGACACAGACAGTTGCTGTAAATGATCATTCAGACCCAGACAGATGGGGTTTCTGATAATTCAGACCCAGAGAGTGGGCGTTTCTCATAAGTCAGTCAGAGGGAGTTTCTGATAATTCAGACCCAGACAACGGCTGCTTCTGATCAATCAGGCTCTGACAATGGCTGTTTCTGAAAATTCAGATACAGACAGAGGGTGTTTCTAATAATTAACACCCAGACAGTGGGCGTTTCTGATAATGCAGCCCCAGAAATTTGGTGTTTCTGTTCATTCAGAACCAGACAGTGGGCGTTTCTGACAAATCAGACACAGACAGTGGGAGTTTCTGATAATTCAAAGTCAGACAATGGCCCTTTCCGATAATTCAGAGCCAGACAGGACGTTCTTCTGCTAAATCTGTCCCAGACGGTAGGTGGTATTCATAATTCAGACCCAGATAGTGGGATTTTCTAATAATTCAGATCAGGCAATGGCTGTTTCTGAACATTCAGTCCCAGACAGTGGGTGTTTCTGATAAGTCAGACCCTGGCAGTGGGCGTTTCTTATATTTCAGACCCAGACAGAGGGGGTTTCTGATCATTAAGACACAGACAGTGGCTGCTTCTGATAATTCAGACCCTGACAGTGGGGGTTTGTGATAATTCAGACCAGACAGAGGGCGTTTCATATACGTCATTCCAAGACAGAGGAAGCTTCTGATAATTCAGACCCAGACAATGGCTGTTTCTGATCAATCAGACCCAGACAATGGCTGTTTCTGATAATTCAGACCCAGACAGAGGGTGATTCTGATCATTAAGACCCAGACAGTGGGTGTTTCTGACAATTCAGACCCAGATAATGGCTTTTAACGATCCTTCTGACCCAGACGTAGTGTGCTACAGGAAATTCAGCCTCAGGCAGTGTGTGATTCTGATCATTCAGACCCAGACAGCGGGTGTTTCTGATAATTCTGACCCAGACAGCTTTTGTCTCTGATAATACAGACCCAGACAATGGCTTCTTCTGCGCAGTCAGACCCAGACAGAGGCGGTTTCTGATCATTAAGACCCTGAAAGTGGGAGTTTCTGTTAATCCAGACGCAGACAATGGCAGAATCTGATCATTCAAACCCAGACAATGGCTGTTTCTGCTAATTCAGACCCAGACAGAGGGTGTTTCTGATAATGTAGACCCAGACAATGGGAGTTTCCAATAATTCAGACACAGACAGTTGCTGTAAATGATCATTCAGACCCAGACAGATGGGGTTTCTGATCATTCAGACGCAGACAGTGGGTGTTTCTGATAATTCAGACCCAGAGAGTGGGCGTTTCTCATAAGTCAGTCAGAGGGAGTTTCTGATAATTCAGACTCAGACAACGGCTGCTTCTGATCAATCAGGCTCAGACAATGGCTTTTTCTGAAAATTCAGATACAGACAGAGGGTGTTTCTAATAATTAATACCCAGGCAGAGGGAGTTTCTGATAATTCAGCCCCAGAAAGTGGGTGTTTCTGTTCATTCAGAACCAGACAGTGGGCGTTTCTGATAAATCAGACCCAGACAGTGGGAGTTTCTGATCATTCAAAGTCATACAATGGCCCTTTCAGATAATTCAGAGCCAGACAGGACGTTTTTCTGCTAAATCTGACCCAAACGGTAGATGGTTTTCATAATTCAGATCCAGATATTGGGATTTTCTAATAATTCCGATCAGACAATGGCTGTTTCTGAACATTCAGTCGCAGATAATTGGTGTTTCTGATAATTCAAAGCCTGGCAGTGGGCGTTTCTTATATTTCAGACCCAGACAGAGGGGGTTTCTGATCATTCAGACACAGACAGTGGCTGTTTCTGATAATTCAGAACCTGACAGTGGGGGTTTGTGATAATTCAGACCCAGACAGAGGGCGTTTCTTGTAAGTCATTCCAAGACAGCGAAGCTTCTGATAATTCAGACCCAGACAATGGCTGTTTCTGACCAATCAGACCCAAACAACGACTGTTTCTGATAATTCAGACCCAGGCAGAGGGTGTTTCTGATCATTCAGACCCAGACAATGGCTATTTCTGATCAATCAGTCCCAGACATTGGATGTTTCTGATAAGTCAGACCCAGACAGAGTGCGTTTCTTATGTCAGTCGCAGACATTGGTGTTTCTGATAATTCTGCCCCAGACGGAGGGTGTTTCTGATAATTCAGATCCAGACAGAGGGAGTTTCTGTTAATTCAGGCCCAGACAATGGCTGTTTATGATCAATCAGGCTCAGACAATGGCTGTTTCTGATAATTCAGAACCAGAAAGCGGGTGTTTCTGTTAATACACACCCAGGCAATTATGCTTCTGATCATTCAGACACAGACAGAGGGGGTGTCTGATCATTCAGAAGCAGACAGTGGCTGCTTGTGATAATTCTGACCCAGACAGTGGTTGTTTCTGATAATTCTGACCCAGACAGTGGGTGTTTCTGATATTACAGACCCTGGCAGTGGGTATTTCTTATATTTCAAACCCAGACAGTGGGTGTTTCTGATAATTCAGCCCCAGAAAGTGGGTGTTTCTGTTCATTCAGAACCAGACAGTGGACGTTTCTGATAAATCAGACCCAGACAGTGGGAGTTTCTGATAATTCAAAGTCAGACAATGGCTCTTTCCGATCATTCAGAGCCAGAAAGGACGTTCTTCTGATAAGTCAGACCCAGACAGAGCGTCTTTCTGATAATTCATCCCCAGACAGCGGGTGTTTCTGAAAATACAGACCCAGACAGAGGGGGTTTCTGATCATTCAGACGCAGACAGTGGGTGTTTCTGATAATTCAGACCCAGACAATGGCTGTTTCCGATCAATCAGACCCAGGCAATGGCTGTTTCTGATAATTCAGACCCAGACAGAGGGCGTTTCTTATGTCAGTCCAAGACATAGGGAGTTTCTGATAATTCAGGCCCAGACAATGGCTGTTTCTGATCAATCAGGCTCTGATAATGGCTGTTTCTGAAAATTCAGATACAGACAGAGGGTGTTTCTAATAATTAACACCCAGACAGTGGGCGTTTCTGATAATGCAGCCCCAGAAATTTGGTGTTTCTGTTCATTGAGAACCAGACAGTGGGCGTTTCTGATAAATCAGACACAGACAGTGGGAGTTTCTGATAATTCAAAGTCAGACAATGGCCCTTTCCGATAATTCAGAGCCAGACAGGACGTTCTTCTGCTAAATCTGTCCCAGACGGTAGGTGGTATTCATAATTCAGACCCAGATAGTGGAATTTTCTAATAATTGAGATCAGACAATGGCTGTTTCTGAACATTCAGTCCCAGACAGTGGGTGTTTCTGATAAGTCAGACCCTGGCAGTGGGCGTTTCTTATATTTCAGACGCAGACAGAGGTGGTTTCTGATCATTAAGACACAGAGAGTGGCTGCTTCTGATAATTCAGACCCTGACAGTGGGGTTTGTGATAATTCAGACCCAGACAGAGGGCGTTTCATATACGTCATTCCAAGACAGAGGAAGCTTCTGATAATTCAGACCCAGACAATGGCTGTTTCTGATCAATCAGACCCAAACAACGACTGTTTCTGATAATTCAGACCCAGGCAGAGGGTGTTTCTGATAATTCATACCCAGACAATGGCTATTTCTGATCAATCAGTCCCAGACATTGGATGTTTCTGATAAGTCAGACCCAGACAGAGGGCGTTTCTTATGTCAGTCCAAGACAGTGGGTGTTTCTGATAATTCTGCCCCAGACGGAGGGTGTTTCTGATAATTCAGATCCAGACAGAGGGAGTTTCTGTTAATTCAGGCCCAGACAATGGCTGTTTATGATCAATCAGGCTCAGACAATGGCTGTTTCTGATAATTCAGAACCAGAAAGCGGGTGTTTCTGTTAATACACACCCAGGCAATTATGCTTCTGATCATTCAGACACAGACAGAGGGGGTGTCTGATCATTCAGAAGCAGACAGTGGCTGCTTGTGATAATTCTGACCCAGACAGTGGTTGTTTCTGATAATTCTGACCCAGACAGTGGGTGTTTCTGATATTACAGACCCTGGCAGTGGGTATTTCTTATATTTCAAACCCAGACAGTGGGTGTTTCTGATAATTCAGCCCCAGAAAGTGGGTGTTTCTGTTCATTCAGAACCAGACAGTGGACGTTTCTGATAAATCAGACCCAGACAGTGGGAGTTTCTGATAATTCAAAGTCAGACAATGGCTCTTTCCGATCATTCAGAGCCAGAAAGGACGTTCTTCTGATAAGTCAGACCCAGACAGAGCGTCTTTCTGATAATTCATCCCCAGACAGCGGGTGTTTCTGATAATACAGACCCAGACAGAGGGGGTTTCTGATCATTCAGACGCAGACAGTGGGTGTTTCTGATAATTCAGACCCAGACAATGGCTGTTTCCGATCAATCAGACCCAGGCAATGGCTGTTTCTGATAATTCAGACCCAGACAGAGGGCGTTTCTTATGTCAGTCCAAGACATAGGGAGTTTCTGATAATTCAGGCCCAGACAATGGCTGTTTCTGATCAATCAGGCTCTGATAATGGCTGTTTCTGAAAATTCAGATACAGACAGAGGGTGTTTCTAATAATTAACACCCAGACAGTGGGCGTTTCTGATAATGCAGCCCCAGAAATTAGGTGTTTCTGTTCATTGAGAACCAGACAGTGGGCGTTTCTGATAAATCAGACACAGACAGTGGGAGTTTCTGATAATTCAAAGTCAGACAATGGCCCTTTCCGATAATTCAGAGCCAGACAGGACGTTCTTCTGCTAAATCTGTCCCAGACGGTAGGTGGTATTCATAATTCAGACCCAGATAGTGGAATTTTCTAATGATTCAGATCAGACAATGGCTGTTTCTGAACATTCAGTCGCAGACAGTGGGTGTTTCTGATAAGTCAGACCCTGGCAGTGGGCGTTTCTTATATTTCAGACGCAGACAGAGGTGGTTTCTGATCATTAAGACACAGACAGTGGCTGCTTCTGATAATTCAGACCCTGACAGTGGGGGTTTGTGATAATTCAGACCCAGACAGAGGGCGTTTCATATACGTCATTCCAAGACAGAGGAAGCTTCTGATAATTCAGACCCAGACAATGGCTGTTTCTGATCAATCAGACCCAAACAACGACTGTTTCTGATAATTCAGACCCAGGCAGAGGGTGTTTCTGATAATTCATACCCAGACAATGGCTATTTCTGATCAATCAGTCCCAGACATTGGATGTTTCTGATAAGTCAGACCCAGACAGAGGGCGTTTCTTATGTCAGTCCAAGACAGTGGGTGTTTCTGATAATTCTGCCCCAGACGGAGGGTGTTTCTGATAATTCAGATCCAGACAGAGGGAGTTTCTGTTAATTCAGGCCCAGACAATGGCTGTTTATGATCAATCAGGCTCAGACAATGGCTGTTTCTGATAATTCAGAACCAGAAAGCGGGTGTTTCTGTTAATACACACCCAGGCAATTATGCTTCTGATCATTCAGACACAGACAGAGGGGGTGTCTGATCATTCAGAAGCAGACAGTGGCTGCTTGTGATAATTCTGACCCAGACAGTGGTTGTTTCTGATAATTCTGACCCAGACAGTGGGTGTTTCTGATATTACAGACCCTGGCAGTGGGTATTTCTTATATTTCAAACCCAGACAGTGGGTGTTTCTGATAATTCAGCCCCAGAAAGTGGGTGTTTCTGTTCATTCAGAACCAGACAGTGGACGTTTCTGATAAATCAGACCCAGACAGTGGGAGTTTCTGATAATTCAAAGTCAGACAATGGCTCTTTCCGATCATTCAGAGCCAGAAAGGACGTTCTTCTGATAAGTCAGAGCCAGACAGAGCGTCTTTCTGATAATTCATCCCCAGACAGCGGGTGTTTCTGATAATACAGAGCAAGACAGAGGGGGTTTCTGATCATTCAGACGCAGACAGTGGGTGTTTCTGATAATTCAGACCCAGACAATGGCTGTTTCCGATCAATCAGACCCAAACAACGACTGCTTCTGATAATTCAGACCCAGGCAAAGGGTGTTTCTGATAATTCATACCCAGACAATGGCTATTTCTGATCAATCAGACGCAGACATTGGATGTTTCTGATAAGTCAGACCCAGACAGAGGGCGTTTCTTATGTCAGTCCAAGACAGTGGGTGTTTCTGATCATTCTGCCCCAGACGGAGGGTGTTTCTGATAATTCAGATCCAGACAGAGGGAGTTTCTGTTAATTCAGGCCCAGACAATGGCTGTTTATGATCAATCAGGCTCAGACAATGGCTGTTTCTGATAATTCAGAACCAGAAAGCGGGTGTTTATGTTAATACACACCCAGGCAATTATGCTTCTGATCATTCAGACACAGAAAGAGTGAGTGTCTGATCATTCAGAAGCAGACAGTGGCTGCTTGTGATAATTCTGACCCAGACAGTGGTTGTTTCTGATAATTCTGACCCAGACAGTGGGTGTTACTGATATTACAGACCCTGGCAGTGGGTATTTCTTATATTTCAAACCCAGACAGTGGGTGTTTCTGATAATTCAGCCCCAGAAAGTGGGTGTTTCTGTTCATTCAGAACCAGACAGTGGACGTTTCTGATAAATCAGACCCAGACAGTGGGAGTTTCTGATAATTCAAAGTCAGACAATGGCTCTTTCCGATCATTCAGAGCCAGAAAGGACGTTCTTCTGATAAGTCAGACCCAGACAGAGCGTCTTTCTGATAATTCATCCCCAGACAGCGGGTGTTTCTGATAATACAGACCCAGACAGAGGGGGTTTCTGATCATTCAGACGCAGACAGTGGGTGTTTCTGATAATTCAGACCCAGACAATGGCTGTTTCCGATCAATCAGACCCAGGCAATGGCTGTTTCTGATAATTCAGACCCAGACAGAGGGCGTTTCTTATGTCAGTCCAAGACAGAGGGAGTTTCTGATAATTCAGGCCCAGACAATGGCTGTTTCTGATCAATCAGGCTCTGATAATGGCTGTTTCTGAAAATTCAGATACAGACAGAGGGTGTTTCTAATAATTAACACCCAGACAGTGGGCGTTTCTGATAATGCAGCCCCAGAAATTTGGTGTTTCTGTTCATTCAGAACCAGACAGTGGGCGTTTCTGATAAATCAGACACAGACAGTGGGAGTTTCTGATAATTCAAAGTCAGACAATGGCCCTTTCCGATAATTCAGAGCCAGACAGGACGTTCTTCTGCTAAATCTGTCCCAGACGGTAGGTGGTATTCATAATTCAGACCCAGATAGTGGGTGTTTCTGATAAGTCAGACCCTGGCAGTGGGCGTTTATAATATTTCAGACGCATACAGAGGGGGTTTCTGATCATTAAGACACAGACAGTGGCTGCTTCTGATAATTCAGACCCTGACAGTGGGGGTTTGTGATAATTCAGACCCAGACAGAGGGCGTTTCATATACGTCATTCCAAGACAGAGGAAGCTTCTGATAATTCAGACCCAGACAATGGCTGTTTGTGATCAATCAGACCCAAACAACGACTGTTTCTGATAATTCAGACCCAGGAAGAGGGTGTTTCTGATAATTCATACCCAGACAATGGCTATTTCTGATCAATCAGAACCAGACATTGGATGTTTCTGATAAGTCAGACCCAGACAGAGTGCGTTTCTTATGTCAGTCCAAGACAGTGGGTGTTTCTGATAATTCTGCCCCAGACGGAGGGTTTTTCAGATAATTCAGATCCAGACAGAGGGAGTTTCTGTTAATTCAGGCCCAGACAATGGCTGTTTATGATCAATCAGGCTCAGACAATGGCTGTTTCTGATAATTCAGAACCAGAAAGCGGGTGTTTCTGTTAATACACACCCAGGCAATTATGCTTCTGATCATTCAGACACAGACAGAGGGGGTGTCTGATCATTCAGAAGCAGACAGTGGCTGCTTGTGATAATTCTGACCCAGACAGTGGTTGTTTCTGATAATTCTGACCCAGACAGTGGGTGTTTCTGATATTACAGACCCTGGCAGTGGGTATTTCTTATATTTCAAACCCAGACAGTGGGTGTTTCTGATAATTCAGCCCCAGAAAGTGGGTGTTTCTGTTCATTCAGAACCAGACAGTGGACGTTTCTGATAAATCAGACCCAGACAGCGTTTCTGACAATTCAGACCCAGATAATGGCTTTTAATGATCCTTCTGACCCAGACGTAGTGTGCTACAGGAAATTCAGCCTCAGGCAGTGTGTGTTTCTGATCATTCAGACCCAGACAGTGGGTGTTTCTGATAATTCTGACCCAGACAGCTTTTGTCTCTGATAATACAGACCCAGACAATGGCTTCTTCTGCGCAGTCAGACCCAGACAGAGGGGGTTTCTGATCATTAAGACCCTCAAAGTGGGAGTTTCTGATATTCCAGACGCAGACAATGGCAGAATCTGATCATTCAAACCCAGACAATGGCTGTTTCTGCTAATTCAGACCCAGACAGAGGGTGTTTCTGATAATGTAGACCCAGACAATGGGAGTTTCCAATAATTCAGACACAGACAGTTGCTGTAAATGATCATTCAGACCCAGACAGATGGGGTTTCTGATCATTCAGACGCAGACAGTGGGTGTTTCTGATAATTCAGACCCAGAGAGTGGGGGTTTCTCATAAGTCAGTCAGAGGGAGTTTCTGATAATTCAGACCCAGACAACGGCTGCTTCTGATCAATCAGGCTCAGACAATGGCTTTTTCTGAAAATTCAGATACAGACAGAGGGTGTTTCTAATAATTAATACCCAGGCAGAGGGAGTTTCTGATAATTCAGCCCCAGAAAGTGGGTGTTTCTGTTCATTCAGAACCAGACAGTGGGCGTTTCTGATAAATCAGACCCAGACAGTGGGAGTTTCTGATCATTCAAAGTCATACAATGGCCCTTTCAGATAATTCAGAGCCAGACAGGACGTTCTTCTGCTAAATCTGACCCAGACGGTAGGTGGTTTTCATAATTCAGATCCAGATATTGGGATTTTCTAATAATTCCGATCAGACAATGGCTGTTTCTGAACATTCAGTCGCAGACAATTGGTGTTTCTGATAATTCAAACCCTGGCAGTGGGCGTTTCTTATATTTCAGACCCAGACAGAGGGGGTTTCTGATCATTCAGACACAGACAGTGGCTGTTTCTGATAATTCAGACCCTGACAGTGGGGGTTTGTGATAATTCAGACCCAGACAGAGGGCGTTTCATATACGTCATTCCAAGACAGAGGAAGCTTCTGATAATTCAGACCCAGACAATGGCTGTTTCTGATCAATCAGACCCAAACAACGACTGTTTCTGATAATTCAGACCCAGGAAGAGGGTGTTTCTGATAATTCATACCCAGACAATGGCTATTTCTGATCAATCAGAACCAGACATTGGATGTTTCTGATAAGTCAGACCCAGACAGAGTGCGTTTCTTATATCAGTCCAAGACAGTGGGTGTTTCTGATAATTCTGCCCCAGACGGAGGGTGTTTCTGATAATTCAGATCCAGACAGAGGGAGTTTCTGTTAATTCAGGCCCAGACAATGGCTGTTTATGATCAATCAGGCTCAGACAATGGCTGTTTCTGATAATTCAGAACCAGAAAGCGGGTGTTTCTGTTAATACACACCCAGGCAATTATGCTTCTGATCATTCAGACACAGACAGAGGGTGGTGTCTGATCATTCAGAAGCAGACAGTGGCTGCTGGTGATAATTCTGACCCAGACAGTGGTTGTTTCTGATAATTCTGACCCAGACAGTGGGTGTTTCTGATATTACAGACCCTGGCAGTGGGTATTTCTTATATTTCAAACCCAGACAGTGGGTGTTTCTGATAATTCAGCCCCAGAAAGTGGGTGTTTCTGTTCATTCAGAACCAGACAGTGGACGTTTCTGATAAATCAGACCCAGACAGTGGGAGTTTCTGATAATTCAAAGTCAGACAATGGCTCTTTCCGATCATTCAGAGCCAGAAAGGACGTTCTTCTGATAAGTCAGACCCAGACAGAGGGTCTTTCTGATAATTCATCCCCAGACAGCGGGTGTTTCTGATAATACAGACCCAGACAGAGGGGGTTTCTGATCATTCAGACGCAGACAGTGGGTGTTTCTGATAATTCAGACCCAGACAATGGCTGTTTCCGATCAATCAGACCCAGGCAATGGCTGTTTCTGATAATTCAGACCCAGACAGAGGGCGTTTCTTATGTCAGTCCAAGACATAGGGAGTTTCTGATAATTCAGGCCCAGACAATGGCTGTTTCTGATCAATCAGGCTCTGACAATGGCTGTTTCTGAAAATTCAGATACAGACAGAGGGTGTTTCTAATAATTAACACCCAGACAGTGGGCGTTTCTGATAATGCAGCCCCAGAAATTGGGTGTTTCTGTTCATTCAGAACCAGACAGTGGGCGTTTCTGATAAATCAGACACAGACAGTGGGAGTTTCTGATAATTCAAAGTCAGACAATGGCCCTTTCCGATAATTCAGAGCCAGACAGGACGTTCTTCTGCTAAATCTGTCCCAGACGGTAGGTGGTATTCATAATTCAGACCCAGATAGTGGGATTTTCTAATAATTCAGATCAGACAATGGCTGTTTCTGAACATTCAGTCCCAGACAGTGGGTGTTTCTGATAATTCAGACCCTGGCAGTGGGCGTTTCTTATATTTCAGACCCAGACAGAGGGGGTTTCTGATCATTCAGACACAGACAGTGGCTGCTTCTGATAATTCAGACCCTGACAGTGGGGGTTTGTGATAATTCAGACCCAGACAGAGGGCGTTTCATATAAGTCATTCCAAGACAGAGGAAGCTTCTGATAATTCAGACCCAGACAATGGCTGTTTCTGATCAATCAGACCCAGACAATGACTGTTTCTGATAATTCAGACCCAGACAGAGGGTGTTTCTGATAATTAAGACCCAGACAGTGGGGGTTTCTGACAATTCAGACCCAGACAATGGCTTTTAATGATCCTTCTGACCCAGACGTAGTGTGCTACAGGAAATTCAGCCTCAGGCAGTGTGTGTTTCTGATCATTCAGACCCAGACAGTGGGTGTTTCTGATAATTCTGAGCCAGACAGCTTTTGTCTCTGATAATACAGACCCAGACAATGGCTTCTTCTGCGCAGTCAGACCCAGACAGAGGTGGTTTCTGATCATTAAGACCATGAAAGTGGGAGTTTCTGATAATCCAGACGCAGACAATGGCAGAATCTGATCATTCAAACCCAGACAATGGCTGTTTCTGCTAATTCAGACCCAGACAGAGGGTGTTTCTGATAATGTAGACCCAGACAATGGGAGTTTCCAATACTTCAGACACATCAGTTGCTGTAAATGATCATTCAGACCCAGACAGATGGGGTTTCTGATCATTCAGACGCAGACAGTGGGTGTTTCTGATAATTCAGACCCAGAGAGTGTGCGTTTCTCATAAGTCAGTCAGAGGGAGTTTCTGATAATTCAGATCCAGACAAAGGCTGCTTCTGATCAATCAGGGTCAGACAATGGCTTTTTCTGAAAATTCAGATACAGACAGAGGGTGTTTCTAATAATTAATACCCAGGCAGAGGGAGTTTCTGATAATTCAGCCCCAGAAAGTGGGTGTTTCTGTTCATTCAGAACCAGACAGTGGGCTTTTCTGATAAATCAGACCCAGACAGTGGGAGTTTCTGATAATTCAAAGTCAGACAATGGCTCTTTCCGATCATTCAGAGCCAGAAAGGACATTCTTCTGATAAGTCAGAACCAGACAGAGGGTCTTTCTGATAATTCATCCCCAGACAATGGCTGTTTCTGATAATAGAGACTCAGACAGAGGTGGTTTCTGATCATTCAGACGCAGACAGTGGGTGTTTCTGATAATTCAGACCCAGACAATGGCGGTTTCTCATCAATCAGACCCAGACAATGACTGTTTCTGATAATTCAGAACCAGGCAGAGAGTGTTTCTGATAATTTATACCCAGACAATGGATCTTTCTGATAATTCAGACCCAGACAGGGGGCGTTTCTTATGTCAGTCCAAGACACAGGGAGTTTCTGATAATTCAGGCCCAGACAATGGCTGTTTCTGATCAATCAGGCTCTGACAATGGCTGTTTCTGAAAATTCAGATACAGACAGAGGGTGTTTCTAATAATTAACACCCAGACAGTGGGCGTTTCTGATAATGCAGCCCCAGAAATTTGGTGTTTCTGTTCATTCAGAACCAGACAGTGGGCGTTTCTGATAAATCAGACACAGACAGTGGGAGTTTCTGATAATTCAAAGTCAGACAATGGCCCTTTCCGATAATTCAGAGCCAGACAGGACGTTCTTCTGCTAAATCTGTCCCAGACGGTAGGTGGTATTCATAATTCAGACCCAGATAGTGGGATTTTCTAATAATTCAGATCAGACAATGGCTGTTTCTGAACATTCAGTCCCAGACAGTGGGTGTTTCTGATAATTCAGACCCTGGCAGTGGGCGTTTCTTATATTTCAGACCCAGACAGAGGGGGTTTCTGATCATTCAGACACAGACAGTGGCTGCTTCTGATAATTCAGACCCTGACAGTGGGGGTTTGTGATAATTCAGACCCAGACAGAGGGCGTTTCATATACGTCATTCCAAGACAGAGGAAGCTTCTGATAATTCAGACCCAGACAATGGCTGTTTCTGATCAATCAGACCCAGACAATGACTGTTTCTGATAATTCAGACCCAGACAGAGGGTGTTTCTGATAATTAAGACCCAGACAGTGGGGGTTTCTGACAATTCAGACCCAGATAATGGCTTTTAATGATCCTTCTGACCCAGACGTAGTGTGCTACAGGAAATTCAGCCTCAGGCAGTGTGTGTTTCTGATCATTCAGACCCAGACAGTGGGTGTTTCTGATAATTCTGACCCAGACAGCTTTTGTCTCTGATAATACAGACCCAGACAATGGCTTCTTCTGCAGCAGTCAGACCCAGACAGAGGGGGTTTCTGATCATTAAGATCCTGAAAGTGGGAGTTTCTGATGTTCCAGACGCAGACAATGGCAGAATCTGATCATTCAAACCCAGACAATGGCTGTTTCTGCTAATTCAGACCCAGACAGAGGGTGTTTCTTATAATGTAGACCCAGACAATGGGAGTTTCCAATAATTCAGACACAGACAGTTGCTGTAAATGATCATTCAGACGCAGACAGTGGGTGTTTCTGATAATTCAGACCCAGAGAGTGGGCGTTTCTCAGAAGTCAGTCAGAGGGAGTTTCTGATAATTCAGACCCAGACAACGGCTGCTTCTGATCAATCAGGCTCAGACAATGGCTTTTTCTGAAAATTCAGATACAGACAGAGGGTGTTTCTAATAATTAATACCCAGGCAGAGGGAGTTTCTGATAATTCAGCCCCAGAAAGTGGGTGTTTCTGTTCATTCAGAACCAGACAGTGGGCGTTTCTGATAAATCAGACCCAGACAGTGGGAGTTTCTGATCATTCAAAGTCATACAATGGCCCTTTCAGATAATTCAGAGCCAGACAGGACGTTCTTCTGCTAAATCTGACCCAGACGGTAGGTGGTTTTCATAATTCAGATCCAGATATTGGGATTTTCTAATAATTCCGATCAGACAATGGCTGTTTCTGAACATTCAGTCGCAGACAGTGGGTGTTTCTGATAATTCAGACCCTGGCAGTGGGCGTTTCTTATATTTCAGACCCAGACAGAGGTGGTTTCTGATCATTCAGACACAGACAGTGGCTGTTTCTGATAATTCAGACCCTGACAGTGGGGGTTTGTGATAATTCAGACCCAGACAGAGGGCGTTTCATATACGTCATTCCAAGACAGAGGAAGCTTCTGATAATTCAGACCCAGACAATGGCTGTTTATGATAATTCAGAACCAGAAAGCGGGTGTTTCTGTTAATACACACCCAGGCAATTATGCTTCTGATCATTCAGACACAGACAGAGGGGGTGTCTGATCATTCAGAAGCAGACAGTGGCTGCTTGTGATAATTCTGACCCAGACTGTGGTTGTTTCTGATAATTCTGACCCAGATCGTGGGTGTTTCTGATATTACAGACCCTGGCAGTGGGTATTTCTTATATTTCAAACCCAGACAGTGGGTGTTTCTGATAATTCAGCCCCAGAAAGTGGGTGTTTCTGTTCATTCAGAACCAGACAGTGGGAGTTTCTGAAAATTCAAAGTCAGACAATGGCTCTTTCCGATCATTCAGAGCCAGAAAGGACGTTCTTCTGATAAGTCAGAGCCAGACAGAGCGTCCTTCTGATAATTCATCCCAGACCAGCGGGTGTTTCTGATAATACAGACCCAGACAGCGGGGGTTTCTGATCATTCAGACGCAGACAGTGGTGTTTCTGATAATTCAGACCCAGACAAATGGCTGTTTCCGATCATCAGACCCAAACAAAAACGACTGCTTCTGATAATTCAGACCCAGGCAAAGGGTGTTTCTGATAATTCATACCCAGACAATGGCTATTTCTGATCAATCAGACGCAGACATTGGATGTTTCTGATAAGTCAGACCCAGACAGAGGGCGTTTCTTATGTCGTCCAAGACAGTGGGTGTTTCTGATCATTCTGCCCCAGACGGAGGGTGTTTCTGAAAATTCAGATCCAGACAGAGGGAGTTTCTGTTAATTCAGGCCCAGACAATGGCTGTTTATGATCAATCAGGCTCAGACAATGGCTGTTTCTGATAATTCAGAACCAGAAAGCGGGTGTTTATGTTAATACACACCCAGGCAATTATGCTTCTGATCATTCAGACACAGAAAGAGTGAGTGTCTGATCATTCAGAAGCAGACAGTGGCTGCTTGTGATAATTCTGACCCAGACAGTGGTTGTTTCTGATAATTCTGACCCAGACAGTGGTGTTACTGATATTACAGACCCTGGCAGTGGGTATTTCTTATATTTCAAACCCAGACAGTGGGTGTTTCTGATAATTCAGCCCCAGAAAGTGGGTGTTTCTGTTCATTCAGAACCAGACAGTGGACGTTTCTGATAAATCAGACCCAGACAGTGGGAGTTTCTGATAATTCAAAGTCAGACAATGGCTCTTTCCGATCATTCAGAGCCAGAAAGGACGTTCTTCTGATAAGTCAGACCCAGACAGAGTGTCTTTCTGATAATTCATCCCCAGACAGCGGGTGTTTCTGATAATACAGACCCAGACAGAGGGGGTTTCTGATCATTCAGACGCAGACAGTGGGTGTTTCTGATAATTCAGACCCAGACAATGGCTGTTTCCGATCAATCAGACCCAGGCAATGGCTGTTTCTGATAATTCAGACCCAGACAGAGGGCGTTTCTTATGTCAGTCCAAGACAGAGGGAGTTTCTGATAATTCAGGCCCAGACAATGGCTGTTTCTGATCAATCAGGCTCTGATAATGGCTGTTTCTGAAAATTCAGATACAGACAGAGGGTGTTTCTAATAATTAACACCCAGACAGTGGGCGTTTCTGATAATGCAGCCCCAGAAATTTGATGTTTCTGTTCATTCAGAACCAGACAGTGGGCGTTTCTGATAAATCAGACATAGACAGTGGGAGTTTCTGATAATTCAAAGTCAGACAATGGCCCTTTCCGATAATTCAGAGCCAGACAGGACGTTCTTCTGCTAAATCTGTCCCAGACGGTAGGTGGTGTTCATAATTCAGACCCAGATAGTGGGTGTTTCTGATAAGTCAGACCCTGGCAGTGGGCGTTTCTTATATTTCAGACCCAGACAGAGGGGGTTTCTGATCATTCAGACACAGACAGTGGCTGTTTCTAATAATTCAGAACCTGACAGTGGGGGTTTGTGATAATTCAGACCCAGACAGAGGGCGTTTCTTGTAAGTCATTCCAAGACAGCGAAGCTTCTGATAATTCAAACCCAGACAATGGCTGTTTCTGATCAATCAGACCCAAACAACGACTGTTTCTGATAATTCAGACCCAGGCAGAGGGTGTTTCTGATAATTCATACCCAGACAATGGCTATTTCTGATCAATCAGACCTAGACATTGGATGTTTCTGATAAGTCAGACCCAGACAGAGGGCGTTTCTTATTTCAGTCCAAGACAGTGGGTGTTTCTGATAATTCTGCCCCAGACGGAGGGTGTTTCTGATAATTCAGATCCAGACAGAGGGAGTTTCTGTTAATTCAGGCCCAGACAATGGCTGTTTATGATCAATCAGGCTCAGACAATGGCTGTTTCTGATAATTCAGAACCAGAAAGCGGGTGTTTCTGTTAATACACACCCAGGCAATTATGCTTCTGATCATTCAGACACAGACAGAGGGGGTGTCTGATCATTCAGAAGCAGACAGTGGCTGCTTGTGATAATTCTGACCCAGACAGTGGTTGTTTCTGATAATTCTGACCCTGGCAGTGGGTATTTCTTATATTTCAAACCCAGACAGTGGGTGTTTCTGATAATTCAGCCCCAGAAAGAGGGTGTTTCTGTTCATTCAGAACCAGACAGTGGACGTTTCTGATAAATCAGACCCAGACAGTGGGAGTTTCTGATAATTCAAAGTCAGACAATGGCTCTTTCCGATCATTCAGAGCCAGAAAGGACGTTCTTCTGATAAGTCAGACCCAGACAGAGCGTCTTTCTGATAATTCATCCCAGACAGCGGGTGTTTCTGATAATACAGACCCAGACAGAGGGGGTTTCTGATCATTCAGACGCAGACAGTGGGTGTTTCTGATAATTCAGACCCAGACAATGGCTGTTTCCGATCAATCAGACCCAGACAATGGCTGTTTCTGATAATTCAGACCCAGACAGAGGGCGTTTCTTATGTCAGTCCAAGACAGAGGGAGTTTCTGATAATTCAGGCCCAGACAATGGCTGTTTCTGATCAATCAGGCTCTGATAATGGCTGTTTCTGAAAATTCAGATACAGACAGAGGGTGTTTCTAATAATTAACACCCAGACAGTGGGCGTTTCTGATAATGCAGCCCCAGAAATTTGGTGTTTCTGTTCATTCAGAACCAGACAGTGGGCGTTTCTGATAAATCAGACACAGACAGTGGGAGTTTCTGATAATTCAAAGTCAGACAATGGCCCTTTCCGATAATTCAGAGCCAGACAGGACGTTCTTCTGCTAAATCTGTCCCAGACGGTAGGTGGTATTCATAATTCAGACCCAGATAGTGGGATTTTCTAATAATTCAGTTCAGACAATGGCTGTTTCTGAACATTCAGTCCCAGACAGTGGGTGTTTCTGATAAGTCAGACCCTGGCAGTGGGCGTTTCTTATATTTCAGACGCAGACAGAGGGGGTTTCTGATCATTAAGACACAGACAGTGGCTGTTTCTGATAATTCAGACCCTGACAGTAGGGGTTTGTGATAATTCAGACCCAGACAGAGGGCGTTTCATATACGTCATTCCAAGACAGAGGAAGCTTCTGATAATTCAGACCCAGACAATGGCTGTTTCTGATCAATCAGACCCAAACAACGACTGTTTCTGATAATTCAGACCCAGGCAGAGGGTGTTTCTGATAATTTAGAACCAGGCAGAGAATGTTTCTGATAATTCATACCCAGACAATGGCAGTTTCTGATCAATCAGTCCCAGACAATGGATCTTTCTGATAATTCAGACCCAGACAGGGGGCGTTTCTTGTGTCAGTCCAAGACATAGGGAGTTTCTGATCAATCAGGCTCTGACAATGGCTGTTTCTGAAAATTCAGATACAGACAGAGGGCTGTTTCTGAAAATTCAGATACAGACAGAGGGTGTTT